>SMSR01008441.1:90681-208329 GCA_019453355.1 Ceratina japonica
TGTGGAATTTTAGAGAGCTTAATTTACTATAGAATGACTAACAGAAAATTTAAAAAACTTGGTATTCATTGAAATCGCGAAGAGAAAAGAAAAGATCATGATGTTTAACTTTTTTGTTGGAGGCTCTAGCAAAAATTTTAAACGTCCCGTTTGTAGATCTAAATGTGTTATATGAATGTGTAAAGTTTGATAAAAATTCATGAAACCGTAAAAGAGTTAAGCATATCGAAACATGTAAAAATTCGCCGATTTATCCCAGTCGTAGATTGAAAATCGTGGAGAACTGCGATTTTTTTAATTTCTAATCGCTCATAGCGCATAGCAATATTGATCGATTTTGATGAAACTTTGTACATGCATATAACTTACTTAGATCTACAAACGAGACACTTCCAATTTTTATTCCAGACCTTAATAAAAAAGTTAAAAACCATGTCCTTCACTATTTTCCTCGCGATTTCAATGAATACCAAGTTTCTTAAATTTTTTGTTAGACATTCTATAGTAAATTAAGCTCTCTAAAATTCCACAGAAGATAAAGTTCTTTAATCTAATACTAAAAATTGTATACCGTTTCGAAATGTGTACGAATATTTATGGGAGTGACTGTGTATGTACCAGATGAACCTCCCTAATGAAAAACAGTGCGTATAAATTTTGATTCTCGCGATGAAAGATCGCGGGACGATCGATCCGTCCGGTCTCTCTAGTGATCCCGTCGCGAAATCGCGACCCTTAGTTTTTTCTTATCGGAGCTGACCGCAATCATCGGTTGACGGGGAAGTAGGATGGTAAGCCGTGCGTAGACGCATGTGCACGCACGCGGTGCACGTGGGGGTCCCCGGGTTAGGTTCGGTCAAGTGTGACGACGACGCAGGCCGCCGCACTCACGGTGCTTCTGACCGCAGCAGCCCCGCAACGCAACGCGGCGCTCGGCTGGCCGTGGCCACGCCACGTAGTAGGACACGTGTGTCGACGCATGCACACGCACAGGTGCGTGGACGGTTCTCATTATGGAGCGCGGGGCCAGGCCGCAAACACGGGCACGTAAGCTACGTCGGTGTCCGCACACACGCGTGGCACGCGGCAATACTCCTCCGGGGCTGCCACCGCATTCACGGACGACGACGCGACGGTGTACACGCGGGGTTGCGCTATAAATACTTATAATCGAGCGTGCACGCAGACGCGTATATATATATATACATACGCGCGCACGCAAAAGCGGAGCGAACGTTCCGTTCGTGGTGACACACTCAGGGGCCCTCCAGCAGCGCCGGTTTCCCCATTATATCCACTCGCCCACTCGGCCGCCAACAGGCAGAATACTCGCATGATGACTATTCAGGGAAACTGGCAGGGGAGAGAGAGAGAGAGAGAGAGTGGCGTGCGGGTACGAGAGCCGACCGAGAGAAAGGTGGGTGGCGAAGGGGGTGACGTGGCGGCAGTTGCCGGCAGGGGTGTATATATGCCGGCGTAGGTGGGCAGCCGAGGGGTGAGATGAGTAGGGGGTGGTATAAATTATACCGTTCAATCGATTTGCTGTCAGAAGACCCTCCGCTAGCAGCGAGGAACCTCGCGTTGCTGCTGCTACTGCTGCTGCTACTGCTGCTGCTGCTACCGTTACGCCATGCCGCGCGTTGTGTCGCTGGCTGGCTCGCTATCACTGCCAGAGCGTCGCGGTTCTACGTTGTTACCAGCGAGGAGGGTGCGTTTAAGCGAACGAACAGACACGAAGGGGCGCACGTGCGTGCACCAAGGGAGATGATGTGCACCGACGGTTGCAGGGGAACCGCGCGAGAAAGGGGTTGCCGCGGAGCGTGGATATGGAGCTGATTCCGAAGGGTTAAGGCTCCTCGTGAAAGGGTTCATCTCGAAAGGCTTGCGATAGGCGAAGAGGGGCGCGGGGGGCAGCCGGGACGTCGATGCGATGCGTTGATGCTCGACGAATCGTTTGCTTTAGGGCCGCGATTAACTTTTTGCATCCCGTTGACCGACATACCCGATCCCTGTACTCTTCCCCCAATATCTCGGATCTACCGTTGCCGATCCGTTCGATTTTGATCGGTCGTCCTTTCGAGACCGATCGACGGAACAGGACTCGCCGCGTAAAATGAAAGCAAAAAAAAAAAAACGAAAAATGAAAAACAAAAGGGACGCAGGAAAATATCGAGTCGGTCTCGGTCGGAGATGCGTCGAATAAAGCTGGTCCGGTGGAATCGAATATTCGCCGCGGCAAAACTGGCGCCAAACGAATTCAAAACGAAACATCGCAAACAAGCGATACGGAGCACCGGAACAGGGCGCGGGGCGGGCCGGCCGGCCGGNTTGCTTTAGGGCCGCGATTAACTTTTTGCATCCCGTTGACCGACATACCCGATCCCTGTACTCTTCCCCCAATATCTCGGATCTACCGTTGCCGATCCGTTCGATTTTGATCGGTCGTCCTTTCGAGACCGATCGACGGAACAGGACTCGCCGCGTAAAATGAAAGCAAAAAAAAAAAAACGAAAAATGAAAAACAAAAGGGACGCAGGAAAATATCGAGTCGGTCTCGGTCGGAGATGCGTCGAATAAAGCTGGTCCGGTGGAATCGAATATTCGCCGCGGCAAAACTGGCGCCAAACGAATTCAAAACGAAACATCGCAAACAAGCGATACGGAGCACCGGAACAGGGCGCGGGGCGGGCCGGCCGGCCGGCCGCGGGGGGGTGGGAAGCGAAAAACAATTTCAATGAATCGCGCGAAAAGCGCGGGAGAGTTAATCGAACGGTCGGCGGAGTCCGCTCGAACGGGGTGAAGTGGAGAGAAGGATCGGGGTTGACGGGCGCGAGGGACGGCGGCGGCGGGGGCGGTGGCATTGCAGGCTAGCGCGAAGGGAAGGAAAAGTTTCGCGGCAACTTTCGTAATGCACGCCGGATAGTTATACAAAATTGAACGTCGGGGTGCCTCGGAAGGCAACAACGCAACACTCCGGGCAATGTGCCGTGTCTGGCGTTCTCCGGGAGGGATGGTCGGGGGGGAGGGAGGGTTTCGGAGTGGCAGCGAGGAAGGAAAGGCGGTAGGTAGGTAGAGCGCGGTTGAGATGGTTGCGCAGGTGGTCGGGGCAGAGAACGAGAAAGAGAGAGAGAGAGAGGGAGAGGAAGAGAGCGGAGTCGAGATGCGGGAGTGTGAGTCCAGAAAAGAGGGTTAGGTCCCCGAGTCCTCGGTAACTCACCCTCCGCCGGCGTGGAGCATGGTCTCGCCAGAACTCCGGTTGTCTCCTTCCGTCTCGGTTCCTCCCGCGTACCTCTTGCCATCTGCCCGTACTCTTCCCCTTTATCTCTCTCTCTCACTCTCTCTCTCTTTCTCTCGTTCGTTCTCTCCCCCGTCCACACCCTTGCGAGCGTCACCCCCTACTTTCGTCCGACACCGTACGTTCCTACGTCTTCTCCTTTGCTTCAGGGACGCACGCCGTGGCCGTAAAATTCCGAAATCCAGAGAACCTCGCTTAGTTGCTCTTCTTTCCGCGCGTTTCTTCATTCGTTTCTCCTCGGGCGCGCTCGTCCCCGCGTCTTTGTCCCGTCCGTTCGTCCCGATTCTCTTGGTCTCGCTCCCGCGACGAGGACCGAAGAGAAAGGAAGAAGAAGTTCCGCGCGGAACTCCGGGGGTTGAGCGGCCCCCTCTTGGAAATTCCGGACATTTTTGCGAGTCCGGAGCGACGACGACGACGGCACCGGGGACAAAGTAGTACAGTCACGTCGATGAAAGTACCAACGTAATTACGCGGGAGATTAGTAATTTCAATAGATCCGGGAACTCCGGGCGAAAGAATTTCATAGCGGCCGCGCTTAATCCGGTCGTGGACCCGATCGAAATTAGAGATAGCGACTTTTTCGGGCACAATAGTTCAATTAGCAAGTTTGTAAGTTGNCGAGAGAGAAAGGGAGAGAGGAAGAGAACGGAGTCGAGATGCGGGAGTGTGAGTCCAGAAAAGAGGGTTAGGTCCCCGAGTCCTCGGTAACTCACCCTCCGCCGGCGTGGAGCATGGTCTCGCCAGAACTCCGGTTGTCTCCTTCCGTCTCGGTTCCTCCCGCGTACCTCTTGCCATCTGCCCGTACTCTTCCCCTTTATCTCTCTCTCTCACTCTCTCTCTCTTTCTCTCGTTCGTTCTCTCCCCCGTCCACACCCTTGCGAGCGTCACCCCCTACTTTCGTCCGACACCGTACGTTCCTACGTCTTCTCCTTTGCTTCAGGGACGCACGCCGTGGCCGTAAAATTCCGAAATCCAGAGAACCTCGCTTAGTTGCTCTTCTTTCCGCGCGTTTCTTCATTCGTTTCTCCTCGGGCGCGCTCGTCCCCGCGTCTTTGTCCCGTCCGTTCGTCCCGATTCTCTTGGTCTCGCTCCCGCGACGAGGACCGAAGAGAAAGGAAGAAGAAGTTCCGCGCGGAACTCCGGGGGTTGAGCGGCCCCCTCTTGGAAATTCCGGACATTTTTGCGAGTCCGGAGCGACGACGACGACGGCACCGGGGACAAAGTAGTACAGTCACGTCGATGAAAGTACCAACGTAATTACGCGGGAGATTAGTAATTTCAATAGATCCGGGAACTCCGGGCGAAAGAATTTCATAGCGGCCGCGCTTAATCCGGTCGTGGACCCGATCGAAATTAGAGATAGCGACTTTTTCGGGCACAATAGTTCAATTAGCAAGTTTGTAAGTTGCCGGGCGAGAGAAAACACGAACGTTTGTATATAGAGGAACGGAAAAGGAACTTGACCTGCTCGCCAGGGCAAGGTGTTCGCTCTCTATATTCATTTCAATGGGNCCCGGGCGAGAAAACACGAACGTTTGTATACATATAGAGGAACGGAAAAGGAACTTGACCTGCTCGCCAGGGCAAGGTGTTCGCTCTCTATATTCATTTCAATGGGACGAACAATGGTCCCGGGCACAAAGGGCAACCCCAAGCCAAACATCCCTTTGCATTAATTTCTGCCGCCCCGCTCGTCCGTATAATTGATGTTCATTACGAAACATAGAGGCGTCGTCGTGAGGTCGAAACCTATTAAAAATATTTCATCCGTCCCGTTCGGAAGCGCGGCCGGGTCGATCGGTTCGTCGAAAAAAATAACGGGAAGCCCGCGTTCCCGGGTCGATGGCGAGGAGAAGAGAAATCTGGTGGCTGGTGGAAATGTAACGGGTTCGAAGAGGTCGAGGCGGCACACGATCAGAAAGAGGAACGACGAAATAAAGTGGAAGCTTTCATGAAACGCGACGATAATTAAGGCGGCCCTGCCGACCTCGAAAGTACTTCTCGGCCCCTGGCTAGTACGCCATACAGAGGCGAGTCTGTTATTCTCTTTCTCCCTCGTTCTCTTCGTTACACTCGGATCCCAGCGGGCGCCCCCCGCGCGCACCCAGAGCAGCCCCTTTGGTCGGACTGAAACTCTCTCTCTCTCTCTCTCTCTCGCCTCCTTTCCTCCTTCCACGTCGCGTACCATCGTTTCTCCTCGCCTTCACCACCTCCCGCGTTCACCCGCGCCGCGCCATCCGACCTAAGGGTTGAAACCACCCTCCATTTCCAGTGGCAGCAGCCAAGGCAGAGAGGCAACCAGACTCCGGCTGGCAGACTGGCAGGCTGGCAGGGGATGTGCACGTCACCGTCTTACACTATCGTCCCGAACAAACACCACGTTTCCCAAACGCCCCGTCCTCTCCGCCCCAGCCCGGCTCAACTCCCAACGTACACCCTCGCCCGTTACTCTCTCCTTTCTCGTCTTCCCCGTCTACCACCACGAGGCTCTCTTCTCCATCCCGCGTTCCACGGCGAAGCGGCGGCGGCGGCGGCGTTGCGGCCCAAGGCATCCTCGCAAGAGCTCTACGGTACATACGCGTCACGGGACGCGTAGGTCTTCCTCCGGGGCGATCCACTCTTCCGGGGTGGGTAGTGAAAATAAGGAAGAAGAGATGAAGCTTAACCGGCGCGCACAGCCACCACCCGGGACGGAAAGAAGGAGAGATGGGCGCAACGATGGGTGGAGAGATACATCTCTCGCGTGGCGCAGAGTTCAAACGCGAAGAATCTCGAGGATAAGGGATGTTTCCGGCGCTCGAGTAAGATCGCTAAGGGAACTCCGAAGCGACTACTACTACTTCCCACCCTCTCTCTCTCTCTCTCCGCGTTCTATCGTCGTCTCCGTTCCTCCCGCGCGTATCGATTCTTACGTAAGGGATGTTTTCTCGGAGGTGGATCCGCGTCGCGTCGTAACCCGGCGGAAGCGGGGGTGGAGAAAGGGGGACGCGCGGCTGACCTAGGCAGAAACGGGATTCAGGAAAAAAGCCGGCGCCTTGTTCCACCTTTAAGAAATGTCCATCGGGGACGGTAGCGGCCCGCTGTTTTTCGGCCGGACGAACGAGGAACCTGCCGATTTCCGGGGATTTAAGGAGATCGAACGTGGCGTGGAAAAGGCTCGTTTATAAAGGAAATGGAAATGTCAGCTGATAGGACGTGGCATTCAATTGGTACCGCTAAGCAGCCATCGATTCGCTACCAAATGAAAATACCGGACGGTTGCAAATTCTGGGTAGAATCTGGGTCGCCCGGAGTAGATCTCGGCTTGTCGTTTACTAATAACTTGTTTACCCGCTTGTTCCTACCATTATCCCGGATAGAAACACGGCGGAGAAAACGGGACACAAACAACCGGTTATCGATCGCGATTCTTCTACCTAATCGCCGAATTCGGCGGCGCGACTCGAGAGAACGCTCGAAACAATTAATCCGTACGGGTCTTATTGTTAGAGGTTATCCATTATCCGAATCGTTCGCAGAAAATTGTTCGGATTCATTAAGTGTAACAACAGCAGACCATTAACCTCAAGACGGCGAGAANTCGGCGGCGCGACTCGAGAGAACGCTCGAAACAATTAATCCGTACGGGTCTTATTGTTAGAGGTTATCCATTATCCGAATCGTTCGCAGAAAATTGTTACGATTCATTAAGTGTAACAACAGCAGACCATTAACCTCAAGACGGCGAGAAGGGGGTGCCCCCTCGTCAAATGTAACGTAAAATTCGATTTCACACCCGATAAGTGTATCCCATTAACCGTGCAACGAATTTGCAAACGCGAAGTCGGCGCTCTCCTTTTTTTTTTCCGAATCGGATATCCACGTGCGAGCTTTCCCTGTGTAAATCAGGTGAACGCAAAGTGAGCGGGGTAATTAAATTAACGAGAGTGATCGATCGGCGCGCGCCCCGCTGAAATCCAAGTCAAACGGGCTCACCTAATTTGCGGCAGCCACCCTCTCAGAAATATTAGGTCCGCGTATAATGACAAAGCCAGAACCCCTGCGGACGGCGAGATCGGTTGATCTTTCAGCGGCGTGCGTCACCGAAAAGCCGCACGCGCCCATAAGTAGGATGATTTTAATTCCCTCTGCCAGCCACCCCAGTCGAAATCCATGAATACGCTTAACGATGCCCCGGCTAACACGCCACTGGCTCTAACGATCGGATCAAATAGTTCTAATAACATTCTCAGCGAGAGGAATGATATAGTAATATTTTTATCATTATAAAATGGTAATAATAAGAATTTCGCTGGTCTCGCGCGCGCGCGTACGCGATTGTCGAAGTGTCAGAAATTGACCGACGTTTAATAACCTATTCGCATTTAATTAAACGCGTTCGCGCGTAGAACTTTCGCCGAAACAAGCGGCAAGGAAAATAAACCTCTCGAAATTTACTTTTCCGAACAGAGTAAAGTTGTCCGCGTCTCCGTACACGAGGAAACAAGAGAAGATCCGGCGAAGCGGCTGGTGTGAGACACCAGAGACCGGGGGAGAAGGAAGAACGAGCTACCCCCGGTGCCATTTGCCACCTTGTTCCTCGTATTTATGCTAGCACGGAGATCCGGCGTGTTTGCACGAGCTTTAAATCCTCCCTCGTTCCGTCCTTCTCTCCTCTTTCTCGCTCGCCCTTACACGGGAACCTTCGACGTTTCCACGTACACCTCCGTCCACAAGTTTTTCGAATTATTTATTGTCCATAAAAGAACTTTTAAACTGTCATTTAATGAATCATCAAGGGTTTCGATAAAATTGCATCGCAGATATACGAATGTTCATCTAATAATTTCAACGCGAAAATAAAAAATTGATATAAAATGTAAATTGAGGTCGATTACATGTATAGATATATTAATTCCTTTGATTCTTGATGAAAAATGTTCGTTCGGTCATTGATGCTCTTCGAACGTCTGATTTAAAAATATGTCGTGAGACTTGGACGGGGGTGTACGCGTGCAAAAGCGCACACGCACGAGCGTGAGATCGCTGTGATTTACCGGTGAGAGAAGTTCACGCGCGGAGACTCTCGCTCGCAGCCATTGGAAGTTAATTGCGCGGAAATTAATTGAGATCGTCGCGGAAACCGCTAGTCACTAAATTTTGCACGAGCACGTACTCGCGAGCGATCGAGCCGTGTGATCGGGACATATGCAGCCAGCGTCGATAGCAATTACGCGGACCGATGTTTCTTTTTTACCTTTTTTCCTCTCTTTCCAGAGCCGGCCGCAAATTTATGAAACGGCGCGCCCGTCTTACGCCCGGAGACTCGATTTTAAAAGGAGAGACACGCGGTTTCGAGCGACGAGCTTCCGACTCGCAGAGAACTCGAACGTATCGATATATTTGGCAGGACTGGCCGGTTTGTTAATAAACGAATATTTTTATTACACGAGCGTGACTTATGGGGTAGCGAGGCGTGCGAGTTTTCAAATGGAACCATGAGACCCCTTTTCATTTCTGTCACCGTATTAATGTTTCTCATTACCAGTTTAATCATCGAAATTTACTCCAATTACGAGTATCGTAAGCCGAAACGCATTAAAGAGCCCGCGGTACGCAGTGTAATTTACACGGCGCACGCAGCAATATTGCGGCAACAAAATATTACGATTCGACGTAAACTCGAATCCGGTTTAATCACAAAAATGGTTGCGCTCGTGCTCCTATTCGATACTTTGATTCAATTAATAAATTGTTTTCGACGCCGGGATCCCGCGTTAACGTTTCTGTTTCCCCGGAACGCTTCTAAGTCGAATCGAAATCGAGAGCGCATAATATCAATTCCCGAAACGGTGGCCCGCAATTTTTATCGCGGGTAGGAAGATAATTCGAATCCACCCTCTCCGATCGTGGCGCTCGTTGAAACGCGAACGAACTGCGACTACCAGCCCGGCCGCCCCCCCGCTTCCCCCTCCGCGTGCAATCACTTTAATCCGCGATCGCCGGGAATGGCAAAGAAGTTTCTTTCACGAAACTCTCGTTAGTCTGGATTCGCGACAAGCGTCGAGTGCGACACGATATACTTTTGGTCTTTGAGCCGGCTTCTCCCATCGCCGCCGCGCCGAGTCACCCACATATCCGGCTTTCCCACGAAATATCGAACATGTGCGCGCGTTGTCGCTCACGGAAATGCTTGAAAATTTCTCCCGATGCAATCGGCATGCGGAAATTCAATTACGGGACAAGGATTCGGACCCGGCGGAAAATATTTCCATGGAAAAGATCGCGGGGCAGGGCGAGCGCCCGCGCGCGGTTTCTCTTTTAAATATCCTATACTCGGCGACTTTCTGTATTTCCTTTTTAATAAGCATTGTAACGATTGAGGAAAATGAATTTTCCCGGGGCGCTTTCAATCGCGGCAGGAAGCAATCAGAACGAGCATCGAAGAGCGGCCAAGAACAAACGGAATAATCGTTTGCTTGGGATTGGACGGAAGTTCGCACCTGAAAAGCTCGCACGGGGGGACAGAGAGTCGAAGAAAAAAAAGAGGAGATCGAACCCGGCCTCCGCCATCTTTAATAATTTTACACTTGAGAAAAATGAACAGTCTATTCAGGGAATCCTTTACCCCGATCCGTCCTCCCACCGAAAACCCGCCAAAAGCAATCCGCAGACCAGAGCCACCCCTGTTATCCCCCGACCCTCCCGCCCCGCGCGTCGCGCCGCGCTCGGCCTCGTTTTCTTCCGACCCCGTGGAACTCCGCCGGGTGCTCATTCATTTAATTTCAGTCATTGCTGGCAGTTGCACCCCTGTCGTGCGACCGACAAAAAATAATTAGTGAAGCCTTACACCCCTCTGGCAGCCACCCCGGGTCTCCCACCTCCTTTTCGACTGTATTCTCCCTTCCACGGTTACGACGTCGACTACTACCGTCGTCGGCGACGACGACGACGACGACGACGACGGCGGCGACGACGACGTCGACTCGACGCCCGCAGCCAACCCTACGGGTACGTACCTTGCGCTCGAATTCTCTCGTTCCTTTCCCTCCCCCTTACTTCGCCAACCCGACCAACGAACGAATCACCCCCTCGCCTCCCACGGACTCTAACCCCGCTGGCTTCTCCCGTTCCACCAACCCGCTCGCCCATCTACCGCCTACTCTCTTGAGCCACCCTCCTGAGCAGCAGCAGCAGCGGCAGCAGCAGCAGCGGTAGCAGCAGCAGCAGCAGCGGTAGTAGCAGTAGCAGTAGCAATAGCAGCAGCAGCAGCAGCGGCGGTAGCAGCAGCGCCAGCAGCCACCACTACCACCGTTCTACCGCCAAAACCCTAGCTCAGTCAGCCACCCCCGTTCCATCTCTCCCTCTCTTTCTCTTTTACGTTCGCCACCCTCGCCTGTCCCCTGCGTCCGCTCGCCCAGGTCGTGGCCTCGGGCGGGATGATTCAGGCGCCAGTAGGGCGCACCCACCTTCAGCAGGGGGTGCGCTGGAGTGAGTAGCAGCGGATGAAGCCAGAGGTGAGGAGGATGGTGGATCCCAGTGGGTAGCGCTCGCTCGAAAGCGAGAGAGAGAGAGAGAGAGAGAGGGAGGGAGAGCCGGAGTCAGAGTCAGAGGAAGAGAAGAAGGAAGACGGGTAGTAGTTGGGTGTCAGTGGGTGGAATCGGGAGGAGAACAGAGGAGAACATAGAGTGTGTCGGGGACTAGGAGGGTTGGATAGCCTGGCCGGGGGTGCGAAGAGCGGGAGCGGGCCGCCAGAAGGTGGACGGAGAGAGAGAGAGAGAGGGAGAGCGTGTCGTGGATAAGGTGGAACGGGCGCGCGAAGCCGGGGCGAGGGAGAGGGAGAGATACGCGCACGGAGGGTGGTTTTCCTCGGCTGAGATATAGGCACCACCGACGCCGCGGTGGGTTATATCCTGGGCTAAGTAATACAAGGAAAAGTGCTACGCGAAGCCCTCCTACCCTCCCTTTCGTCCTCGCCTTCCCTCCTTCTCTATTTTTCTCCTCTGTACCGTGTTACCTCCGCGCGGGATCTCTCTCCCTTTTTGTTCGCCTCCCGAGTCTTTTCTCTCTTGTCCCACCTCTGTTTCCACGTTTTACGGTGCCGCAGTCTCAACAGCAGCGGCAGCGGCAGCGGCAGCGCGGCAGCGGCTCCCCTGCACGTCGCGATGCACTCTCGAGGGGAATGCAGGAGCCAAGCTTTGTTGCCGTTGACGAACGCCGCGCGAGGATCGCTACGAATTACCGTTGGTTACTCATTAACGGATACTTTGCCGAATTACCTCGCATCACAACGGAATACGTCTTCCCGCAGTTTTACGCTACGCAAAAACCGTCGGGAAATTGTTTCGATGTCCTCGTCCCGCGTTCCCTCCTCCTCCTCCTACGATGCTGTTGCACGCGCTGAGGTACGAGGTGTCTCGAAATTACTAATAGGGCAAAAACTCGCGCACACCCCCAAGATAAACTCGCGCGGTTAATAGCACTCGTAAAGTGAAACGAGAACGTCTAACGAGTAACGATTTTTCTTTTTTTCTTCTCTCCGCGGAAGGGACGGATAAAAAGGATATCTGCATATGCGAGCTGCGTTTTAGAAATAACCGGTTCTCGGGTCCTGAATAGGTAACAGGACCCAGGAAAGATTTTAATAAGCACGGCCAGATACGCGATCTAATCACGGCCGGGCTAAAAGTTTCTTTCGCGCGTTTTTTTCCGCGGGCTAAAATATTTCGGCGTCTCCGTTTATCTAATCAACAATTAAATCCTCCGACCCCGTGCACTTTGCCCGATTAAAATGTATCGCCAAAATGATTATTAAAAAGGGCGGAAGAATTGAGGGAGAACACAGTAAAGCATCCCCCGCGCGCCGGCGTTCGGCGGCGGTGTAGTTTGCACGTCAGCTCGAATCCCAGTACGCATTATCACCGAAGACGGGGTTATTCCACGGCAAGCAAAATCCGAGGGAAAAATGCGAAGGAACCAGCTGAGGCGGTGGAAAGTCGAGATGGTAACTCGAGAGTGGATGACGCGTAGATATAGGTTTCCCTGCCCGCGGCGAGAAAAATATGGCCGAGCCGGGGGTTGCGTAGCTAGAAACCCACGTGGAAGTCGCGGGCAACGTTAAGTCGAGCTCTCTCTGATGACTACTCCTAAATGATGCGAGAACGTCCCGCGGTTACACGCGTGCCGCTCGTAGAAAGAAAATTTTTTCCCGCCGCCTGATTCCTGAATGACTTGAAAAGCTTTAACCCATTTCTTCCCAGACAGAGCTTTCACGACGCTTTGTGGGCCAACGATGATCTCCGCTACACATTGAATTCGAACAATTCCCGTTAGTCAGGGTTAAATTATAATTTCACGCCGGAATTCGGTTTTCGTGATTCAATTAAAAATGCGTTTGTTCGCGGCGTGGCCCTCTCGAAAGTTATTTCAATTAGCACGTTTCAACAATTTATACGGTATTGTCACACTTGTCAAGTCGGCGCCCCTTTCGTCGGAGTGAAATTAGCAAAAGTGAAAAGTAAAGACACCCTCCGGTGTCGCTAATGCCGCGGTCCAAGGGCGAGCGTTACTTCGCACAAGGGGTAGCCAAGATAAATTACATAACAATATAAGTAGGCGTCGAGAGTACGAGCCTGGTGGGGTGAAAACCCCCGGAGGAGAAGAATAAAGAGCCGTGCAAACAGTCCTCGCGGAATCCACTCGCCGCGGAAGTTACTTCGGAAAAAGTGTTTGTTCAAACGTATTTCACCTGATACAGCTTTTAAGTAAATCTAACTCCGTTCGTTACAAATTGCTCGATGTTTCAAAATTTTTATAAAAATATACGAATCCCGATACGCGTTCAACAAATTTCGTTCCGTCGGTATTTTCGTCTACGTATAATCAGCCCTGGAAGTCGCTTAATTCATTTTTATTCATCGGACAGTGTATTTTAACGTATGCAAATGGAGACGAATTCGTTTCCTCGGAGTTACTCCGTCGATATAATTCAAGCAAGTTTATGCATTCTTGTTATGCATCGAGAATGCAGGGGAACGCGTTCAGGAAATTTAAATGTGCATCCAAAAATGTGGCTTCTCGGCTGTCGCGGACCACTCGTCTGATTATCTAACTAACTGTTTAGCATGAAACGTTCTTGGGGAATGTATCGAGAAGTGCAGTTAGAAAATTAACATGATCGTAATCGAAATAATGGTCCGCAAATTACTATTGTTCACGCTTTTTCCAAAACAAAGTAAATAGTCGTTGCGGAATTTGAATTTCCGGTATCTTCGACGAATTTTTAAACCGGCGAAAAATTAATCCGTCGGCGATAAATATCATTTTCGCCGACGATTTCATCATCGGCATCGTTTCTCTTAATTAAAAAGAAAATCGCGCGTCGCGATGCAAATAGGGGCTCAAGTTACTCCCCGGAAAAAACTGGAAATCTCGTCGGAAATTTTCATCCGCTGCATCAAGAATTTTCCCGGCCTCGCGTGAATTTAAAGTGGCGGTGCGGCGGGACGCGGGGCAGTAAGAAAAGCGAGAGGTCCTTGGGAAATAAATGCGTGACAAATAACGGGGAACATTTTAACAACGGGAACGGCAGTGGCGGCGGCGGCGGCGGCCGCTGGAGCGAAGGGCCATTCATTTAAGCCACACTGTTTCGGTTAATGCGTGACATGTGGTTGAAAAAACACGGTAAAACTCCAACAATGCACCAAGCGCCGACCCTTTTATCGTCCGTAGAGGGGTTAGCGATTCATCCCTTCATTATTCGGGAATTAGTAACCCCATTTCGTTTCCTCCCTCTCCCGGACTCTCCACCCCTTTCGTCTTCTGCCGCCTGACCCTGTTATCTCGCTGCCCGGCTCCTGCCTCTTCCATCGCGCTCTTAAATAAAGAGAGGAACGAACAGATGCCGCGATTAATAAGAAAAACTTATCAGCGTTTATTTAGTATCGAATGAGCGGCGTCCCTCTCATACTACGAATTTACCCGGTAAAGCAATTTTATCGGAAGCATATAGCACAGATAGTAGCCAGGGTTCAATGAAACGCGATCGACGATTGAACGATTCGACGCCCGCAGGAATCGGCGATTAAAATTTCACGTGTATCAGTCGCGGAACGCGTCGCGCCGCCCGAACCGAGAGACATCACGCGGAATCGACGAAATCAACGTCACGCGGTGGGCCGCGGCGGAATTATTTATTTAGATTTAAACAAGCCAGCCGCCGCCGCCGGCACATAGCGCGTATGTAGGTATACGGTACGTGGCCGCACATAGATAGGGGCAGAGAGAAAGGCCGACACCTCGGCGCCGAACTCACCCTCCTGAGACTCTGCAGACTCACCTCCATCCCCCTTCCACGCACCCTTTCAACCACCCCGCGGGCGAAGCATCCCAATGGCAGCCCCCGTTTCGCAAACCTACACCCTTCTCCACATCCTCCAACCTCCTTCCCACCCCCTCTCTCTCTCTCTCTATCTCTCTCGCTCTCGCTCGCTCCGGATGCTCTCGCGATACTCGCGTCTCTCTCGCTCGCTCGCTCTCTCGCTGCCTCTCCGATCTGGCTCCCTCTTTCGCTCCGTCCCTCTCTCGCCACCCCCGCGCTCGCTACTCGTCTCGACCGTCCGACCACCCACCCACCAACCTACAACTCCTACGTACCGAGCGACCCTCGAGCTATCTCCAAAATCATCCCTTACATTCTAGAGCTCAGCGCGCTATCCTCCATAGAGGATAGAAGAGCGGGAGCATAGTCGGACGACGTCGACGAGGCTGAAAGCGGCGGGGACGGGGGACAGGAAGGTTGAAACGAGGGTAGACACTGGCCGGGATATAGGTAGGTATACTGGATACTACGGGAAAATAAGAGATCTTCCCGCACGACTCGCGATACGAATTACAATGGCCGGCGGGGGTGGCGGCGACCTACGTTCGACCCCATCCCCGGCACTCCTAACCCGTACGACCTCGCTCTCTCTCTCGCTCTCGCGAGCGCACTGCACCCCCCGTGCTTTTCTTATACAATTTGAGCCGCGTAGGTAGTCGGAATTTTAAAACGACCAGCCGCTAGGATCGTGATCAGAGCGATTCAAGGTAATACGGCCGCGATATGCGCCGTTTGTTAATATCCAGGTTTGCAGCACAGTTTCGGCGAGAAATCCGATCTGGTATCCTGCAGGAACAAGCATTCTTTGCTTTTAGAAATCAACTGCTCCTCAGATTAAATTGTATATGGTCATTCCAGTGTAATTAACAGGGTTATTTCTAAAGCCAATAGATTCAGTCAATTGTTTGACATTTTTTATGATTCCAGCTACGTCATAAGAAGAAAGCTTTGTACATACTTCTTAATGCATAATTTATAAACTCCTTATTGCATGATACTTCTGTTATTCTTATAGCCGTTTTCTTATTTCTAATTATGTAAATCTTTCACTATTTTCTTTTTTATTTATTTATTTATTTATTTATTTATTTACGGGTCCATTGGCCCTTTACAAGTACTGGTAATATAAAGAGCAGAACAAAAAAAGAAAAGAAAGATTTACATACTCCGAAAACTTCATGAGTGAAAAAAAACACAAAAAAAAGAAAAAAATAAAATGAAATGAAATGAAATGACGGCTATGAGAAGGATAAATAGAAGTATCCTGAGATAAGGTTTTCATATATTATGCACTAAAAAATAAGCGCGAAGCTTTCTTCTTATGACATAGCTGGAATCATTAAAAATGTCAAATAAGTGATTGAATCTGTTGGCTTTAGAAATTACCCTTTTTTTTCTTTTCTTCTTTTTTTATCTGCTCTTTTATTCTCACTGCACTTGTAAAAGGCCAATTGACCCGTGAAATAAATAAACAAATAAATATATCTAATCGAACGTCTAATGTAATTCGATCCTGGTTTCTACCTGCGATCGGTAAAAATTGCGAGACAATAATGAGACTTCGAAAAGCTTGAAATCCATTACATGGCAGAGCCGATCGATTAGTTGTACGGTGGATGAATATCGATATTTAATACCCCGAAGCCTAATGGATATCCACGGTGACGAACGAATCGAGCCGGGCATTGTCGAGCGGTCGCGCAATTTACTTCTTTTTTCCTCTCTCTCCCTCCCGGTTGGGAGGAAGCCCGTGACACGAAGATCAGGATGAGCTTCCCGAAGAACAATGGACGTCACGCACGAGTTATATACCGCGGTTTGCCGAGAGGGGAGAATCGAGTTACGGCACTTAAGCTCCGATAATGTGGCCAAGGGACGACTTAATCATCGCCCAAACTTGTTGAAAACGAAAGTCGGTAGACGAGCAACGCGAAAAATGATACGATTGACGGTACTATCGTTTATTGACAATTTCACTTGTCGTTTCAATAGATTTTCTAGTATTAAAATTCAGTATAAATCGAAGTCCATGTAGAAACCGACGAACGTGTACATAGAATGAATCATTGATGAATATAATAATAGTTTTTCAATTCATTGTGCGGTGGAACTAAAATCGATACACGCGGTGTTCGCGAGTAGTCCCGCGGGGAGAGTGTAACCTTTCATTGAAATCTCCAGCCGAGTTTCGGCGCTTCTTAATTTCCGCCGCGGCAACCGACGATTCAATACCAATTCATTCATTTAGCTAACTTTACAATTCTATTCAGTTCTATTGAATAATTATATATTGTCAAAATTGACGTGAAAATGTTATCCGAATTTCTTTTAAACGCGAACGTGACTCCCTGACACGAACTTTGAACACGGCTGCCAATTTTTTATCTTGTCCGAACGATTGCTGTCGTAATTAATTATTTCTCGTAGGTCGTCGGGCGGTTTCGAGCGTAATAACGTCGAACGGGATGATCCCTGGCAGTGTTCGAGTCGGCAAAAACAGTGGAAGGTATTAGAAGTAGGAAACGAAATGGGACGTATAGAAAAGTCGAGGAGGAGGGTATCGAGAAAGGAGAGACAAACTCGGGGTTTCTTCGAATCCTCGTTATTCCAGACGAACAGAGCGGACCGTGGCCGGAGGGGAACGGTAGGAAAGCCACGAAATATCCGAAGAAAAACACGTTTTCAGAGCCCGAATCGATAGCAACAATGTCGTGGCAAAAGCACGAGGCCTCGCGACGAGAAGGGGCACCCGGACGAAAGGGGAAAGTCTGAGCCCGTGATGCTAGGGCGGCGGTAGAGAGACAGAGAGAGAGAGAGAGAGAGCCGACGGGGGTGAGCGAACGAGGGTATAGAGAGAAAACGGGGAGCGAGAAGAGGGAGAGGCAGCAGAAGAGGTATAACGGGCAGAAAGAGAGAGGGTGGTACGAGGCAGCCTTATTGGAATCGCGGAGGGGGAGGAGGCGAGTTTTCCTAAGGGCAGAGGGAGAGTAACGGAGAAGACAGGTGGCGAGGAGCCCCGAGAACGTCGGACAGAGAGAGAGAGAGAGATAGAGACCGGGGGACTTAGAGAGAGAGACCGAGGGAGACGAGAGAGTACCGGTTGATGGAACGAGGCCGCTACAACGTTGGCAACAGCCAGATGGGAAAAGGCTGCATTACCTATGGTGCCTCCAAGAAACGATCCTTACCTAGCAGAAGCGGAGAGCGAGCAAGAGAACAGGTAACTTACCGCCCTTCTCTCCCCCCTTCTTCTCCCCTTTGTTAAAGGGGACTCGATGATTCCATCCTCTTTGTTCGCGATATTAAAGTACGTCGAGGCGCCAGCGCCGCTCGCTCGTACCACGACCAGAAGTGTCAATTGCGTTCATTGTTCGTTCATGCAGCGGAGGGAGGATCGACCGATCTTTCTTCATGGGTTTTCCCGTTTCCTCCGAGAATACTGTAGTGGATAAGAAAAGCCCCGGCTTATTTAATCCGCTGATCAACCGAGGACGCACGGGGCGGCCGGTGGTGCGCCTCTCCTACTCCTACTACGGCTATTTATAGTCGAGGGGAATGAGCGGGTTTGGCCGGTTTTGTCAGATTTTGTGAATTTCGTATATTTCTCATCTTGTTCGTGTGCAATTTAAATATAATAAAATAATAATAATTAATTATATATAATGATGATAACTGTCACGGTAATAATAATATAATAGCAATATTATTCATAATAATACAGTCGCGCTCTTTACTCTTAACAACTAACTTGCGCTATTTTACAACCATTATGTACAAGGGTCCCGAGCTCGACGCTCGGTTTTACTTTTGTTTAATGCCTTCGTCAACATCTCTCTGCTGCATACGTCTACTTTCACAACAATTACCAGACTCTTTCAACGACAAGCTAATATGATACACGACGAAACTACTTTTCCTTAATATCGTACATAAGGCTAGTCTACACGGTCAGATAAGAAAACGTTTAACGTCGGACCAGTCACACCCGGTGAAATCACGACGGTAGATCCAACAACTCTCTCGCAGAGATCCTCGCATTTGGTATTACACTGTATAACAATCGTTCCCGTCCCGTTCGCTCGCGGACGAACCGTGTCAGCATTCGGACGATCGGACGCTCCGCGTTCTCAAATAAAATATCGATCATTGCATAACCAACTTGTATAGGCGGACTATCACTTCGTTTCGTTCGGTCACAGAATTATTCGCGTAACCGTGCGCGCACGGTATCAAACGGTTCCTCGGGTCGAAGAGGACTCGAAATACATTGGGGACCGGATCAACATCGTCGTCGTCGGCGACTCTCGGAAGATCGCGAGTCGAGCAGTCGGTCGGGCCGGTTAAATAATTGAAAGGACGTCCTCGGCGTTCGAAACCGCCGTCCGTTTCGGCCCGGCTCTGTCTAACGATCTCGAAATATCGAACCGATCCTTCCGGCCGAACTCCTCTCCCCGCTCCTATAGAAATCGACGAACGCGCGACAGTGCCGACCCATATTTTGACAGACTCACGAATAATTCGTCGAGTCGTCGTTTCGGGCCGGGCTCTATATCGAGTAACCGCGCCGAGATCCGACTTTAACTGACGTTGACGCGGCACCGCGACGCCGACCAAGTAATTGATCTTATCCGGTTTAATAGATGATCGCGTTAGCCCGATGGTTTGAATGGCAGCTCGGATCGGATATTGGACCGCGTTAACGTCCTCCCGCTGGAAAAGGAGGAACGCGTCAACCGGATTAACGGACGCTACGTCGCCCGACCTCCTCCAGGTTTATTCTAGGAACCTCAAAGAGAAGTTCGAACGCGCGAGACGACGCGAGCCCCCCCAACAAATTCTCAACTTTTATTATCATCTGTGTTCCTCTCGGTGCCGATAAAAAACTATACTATTTATAATCAACGATTAGAACAAGACCCGAGTGCCGTGACCCGTCAGAAACTCCGCCGTCTCTCACGTGCGATTCTCCCCGGTTTGCACCGAGACCTCGGGGCCGATCGTCATCATGTTGGACAGGACGTTGGCCGACGGCAGTACCAACGGGTTCGGCATGGTCATAGACGGTCTGAGCCTCTCGGTGAGCGCGAGCATCACTTGGCAGTGCAAGTGCTGAATGGTGGCCAATAGATTGAGATTGGTGTCGATCAAGCCGGTCGCCGGCGAGTATCTCTCCCTCTCGACGGTGTCGATATCCTCCGCGGACAGAACGGTCACTTTCTGCTCCTCCTCGGCCCTGTTCTTCTCCGCCTGCTGCAGCAACCTCTGCTGGTGCTTCAGGTACGAGGTAGTGATGGGAAGACTGTAGTCGATGGGCGTGTTCTTCGGGTCGAGTCCGGGGCTCCACGGCCTTGGCAACGGCTGGCTGGGCTGCGGGGACGGGGTCCGACCCTCCGGCAGCATCCTCTTCCTCTTCGAGGACGCGGAGCTCCTCGAGCTCGCCCGGTCCGACTCCGGCGTCCTCCTCGATTCCGGCAGACTGTCCCCGCTCGGTAGAAAACCGCCGGTTACACCCACGGACTCCTTCTTCAGCAAATTCGTGATGCTCAGGGGATTGTACTTCTCCTCCTTTTCCTTATCGGTTTTCTCTAACACCGCGGCGGCGGCAGCAGCAGCGACGGCGACTTGGCCGCCGCCGCCGCTCCCCTTTTGATGCCTCTGATGCCTGTAACTGTATAGGGGCTTGCCGCCCTCGCCGCCGTGATTTCCCTCGCGCGGCTTAGGACTACTTTGCAGCGTCGCGTGGGCGGCGCCGGTCGGGTTCGGGCTCAGCGCCGTCGTCGTCGTCGTCGTCGTCGTCAGCGTCGTCGTCGTTGTCAACGGCGTCGTCGACGTCGACTGCGATTGGCTGGTTAGGTTCGTCGGGCTCGGGGTCCTCGGCCGTCGTTGGCATTCCGTGCACCCCAACAGAAATCGCGTTACCGCTTCGCGCGGCAGGAACGCGTACGTCTCCGTGATCTGCAAGGAAACGGAAGAATCGTATCAGAAGGGAGCCTCTCCCCGGGGATCTCGACCCTCGCGACGGCTTTTTTTATCAGAAATTATTATCGAGTTATCCGGCCCTAATTTCCAACCGCGTTCGCGAGTATTTGGACACTTTTGGCGACGAAGTCGAAGAGGAAAGCAGGGTCTGTGCATTCGGCGAGTGACCCTTTTCGTCACGCGGAACCGTTTCAGACCGGGAACGGCCACCGGGGAAAATTCATGAGTAGTAACGGAACTTTGATGTCTTTGCGAGAAGGTATTTAGCTGGAGGGATGTTCGCTGCCTCTTAATAGGCAACGTTTCGCCCTAAGGAGGTGGAGGAACGGCGTAACTTAATCAAGGATAGGAGGCTGCGAGCCCCGAGAAAGGCAATGGTCGCGCGTGCATTTAGACGCGTGTACGTACGTACGTGCACGCCGCGTTCACGTAATTCGATAAGATTTACTCGGAGGAAGAGAGACGCACAGACGATGCAAATTCGTCGGCTCGGTAACTTCTGCTGGTTACGTCGTCCCCGAACGCGGCGGCGATTGTTCTCGCGCGAATTACCATTCTTAAGAACGGATTTATATTCGATGGTCTGAATGAAATTCTTGAGACATAAATTGGTCGAGGGTCTATCTCGACTTGTCCCTCGTCAATCGTTAGTATGCGGAATGGATGAGGGGACGTGCGGGAAATGTCAAGTCTGAAATCGTCTTGGAACGGTCGCGGGTTCGCGGCCGGCCGTACGTACGTACGTACGCGTGCGTGTGCGTGTGCGCCGCGTGTGTGGGTGCACCAGTAAGCAGGCAATGCAACAAGTGTCCTGAGGTTTTGAATCACAAGCAGATCGCGGCGGCCGAGAGAGAGAAAGAGGACGACGCGACGCGGCTCGAATGGGACGTGGGGGAGAGAGGAGGGCGGGAAGGTCGGCACCGGCGGGGGTGGAAAACGAGACGAGGCGGACAGGAGGAGGAGGAGTAGGAAAGAGGGCGAATCCGGCGATCGAGGAGAACCGTGTCACGGAACAGATACGAAAGGGAGGTTTACGCAAACGCGCGCGCCGGAACCGGAACACGTGAGATGACGTGTGGTATCGAGTGTTCGACGCTTGAATGCCTCGATACCTTCACCCTTGGGACCGGTAAATATCGCGTGTCGCCGCTGCCCACTAAGAATTCGAGACCCGAACGAATTCCGGGTCGCCGGCATGAACTACGACCGCGATCGAATCTCCCCGGAAGATCGGTTACACTCGCGATTCACGGTTTCTCGCGTCAATCACTTGAATTACTACAGAAGTATCGCGTTTAACTCCTAATGAAAGGATCGCATTAAAATTGCAGCGACGGATCGGGAATATGGGAAAAACGCGAGGAGGTATCCGATTTCTACCGCGCGTCATTTTTGCTCAAGTTTGACGCGGTTAATGCGCAAGTGGACGAGAGGTATAAGCGAATAAATTCCTGTTTGAAACTCACCGTCCTGTACGTTCTCTTCTGACCGGCATGCTTTCCCGGGCGACCCTCAAGGTCAACATGGACAGCATGAATAATGTCGAAGAAGTTCTCCACGATCGCGACTTTCTTGTACACTCTTCCGGGTGGAACGGTACCCTCGGCGCCATTCAACGTCTGTAACCAAAATACGACATCGTTCAAAGTTCGATCCAACTTTCGAATTATAATAAAAAGTAGCAAACAGTTCCAGGGAACTAGAATTATTTAAACTATTGCTCCTCTCAACAAATTGCATCGAAGACGATTTGTTATGTTTCATACATTTCATCTTCTCGTTTTAAATTTTGATGAAAAATACTTTAGAATCGATTTATATTTAAAGATTAAGTTAGTTGAATTTTGTTTCCAACACTCGAATGCCATCTAACACGCCGCGGCCGACTGTACAGCCATCGAGAAGGTCTCTACCTTCTAGCCTGGGATACGCGAGGTCCCTGCAGCTCTCTTGCCGACAGCTGTTTCCACCCACGTCGCTGGTAAAGCTGGGAACAGCAGCAGCCAGCACGAACAACCCCTCGTCCCGTACTACCCGAGCTCGATAACACAGATCTCTGCCAGAAACCACCCCTATTGCCAACCCCTTGTGGGAACGTTCGAAAACACTCTCCAAAACTACAATTTCGTGGATCCTCGCGTTTCCCATTATTTTACTTATTTGCATTTCTAGTATTCAAGGATGTGTTTCCAATTTTTACAGACCACCCGTTACTAATTATATACTAAATTAGAACGTAGCGGAGTTTCCAAGTTAAATTGCGAGAGGGACGGCGGGCGTTTTAAAGAAATTCACCGCAAAGGGAAAAATTGCGGCCAGGCCAGAAACTCAATTAACCCCCGGAGACTCGGAGGGTGGTTCTCGCGCGGGGGGTTTCGCTCGCGCGGGGTACACGCCGCGGCGGCGCCGCGGTCAGATTGTTCCGGCGAACTTTCCGACCTTAAGAAGTTGGGGGCGCATGCGCGACATTATTGTATTTCCCTAAACACCTGTTGAAGGGTAAAGTTGAACTCGTGGAGGGGCTTACGACTCGGTTAAGTGGCTGCGGTCAGGCAGGATAACAATGCCGATATCTAGGTGACCGCCGCCTTGAGATAACACGCGGCCCGATCGAACCGTCCCCGTAATTACCCGCTGCGTCCACGCCGCTAATATCGCCGGCATCGGATCGATCCCGACGCCCCGACCAATCAACATTTCCAGTCGCCGGACGCTCGTTTTTACGACGCTCCTCGAGCCGACGCCGAGAACCAGACGGGATCGATATCTCTAATCGATGCTAACTTCATCAGAGCTCGTCCGGAGGCTGCATCGCGATTATTTAAATCGCGAGACAAACTTGACACCGCAAATGTTTTATTTACCGCGAAAACTCGTCGTCCGATGCGCGCGATCGTCGATATTCCAATCTCGAAAATTGATTATCATACATTTGTCAAACGGCGTGGCGAGCGTACGACAGGGGCATCGACGACGCTCTCTGACGTAGCTCTTCTATTCTACGCGATATTCTAATTTCGGTTGGCATCGAACGTATCGACTCGATATCGGGCCGATCGGCAGCCGTAATTGGACGTAATGGGCGGCGACACGGTCTCGTGGCTCTTCTTCGTCGGCCGCGAACGGAAATCGATGGGTCTCGCGAACGTCGAGCCGGTGCGACATGACGCGACGCGATCATTCAATTTTCAAGCGACCGCTGCCAGGGTTAAAACGGAGACTCTATTGGGATATTATGCATAATGCCGAAATATATTCCGCGCCGCCAACCGTTCCGAAAATAGGTCCGTCGTCTTTAACCCGCTTCCCATACGTCTCTACGCTATACATAATGGAACTCATCCGAATTTTCTATTTCGAAGGAATTCTGACACAGAAAAGATCATCGAACGCGTATATTCGACGGATCTATTCCTTGAGAAAAGATACGATGTCTCGCTGTATAAAAATCGATGATTCCTCCGAAGGAATTCTGACACAGAAAAGATCATCGAACGCGCGAATTCGACGGATCTATTCCTTGAGAAAAGACACGATGTCTCGCTGTATAAAAATCGATGATTCCTCCGAAGGAATTCTGACACACAAAAGATCATCGAACGCCCAAATTCGACGGATCTATTCCTTGAGAAAAGACACGATGTCTGTCTGTATAAAAATCGATGATTCCTCTGAAGGAATTCTGACACAGAAAAGATCAATGAACGCCCAAATTCGACGGATCTATTCCTTGAGGAAAGACACGATGTCTCGCTGTATAAAAATCGATGATTCCTCCGAAGGAATTCTGACACACAAAAGATCATCGAACGCGCATATTCGACGAATCTATTTCTTAAGAAAAGACACGATCTCGCGGTATATAAAAATCGACGATTAATTAATAGAAATCAGGAATCGTAATGAAACGACGTCTTTGATTTGCGCGATGCCGCTAATCGTGGATGATCCAGCGGGTTTTGCGGGGTCAGACGGCGGCGCGTCCACCCCTTTGAACGTTACGGCACGGGCCGATCGAAACGGGCGGAGATTAACCTACTTGAGGGGGTGTGTGTGTGTCTTGTGCAAACGCGGGGGCGAGTTTCACGGTTGAGTACGGGCGAGCAACAGGAGCGAGACGGAAGAGGAGCCGGCGGTCCGTCGGCCGTAGGATGCCCGTGACACGCAACGCGTATCGGGCGTGTAACGAGCGAGAGCTCGTGGCCAGTTCTGGCTTGGGCCGACGCCGACGCCGCCGCCGCGTGCCTCGATCGTTGAATATGTATGCCACTTTGAGTCCGACGTTCGTTTTAATGTTTAATACAAAGCGAGGGGCGTGCTTTGTTTTAGGATAGAGAGACCTTCCCCCGGGAGCCCTGATTGAGCGCTCCTAATAAATTGATAATTTCGAATCGCTGCCCGGGCAGCCGGTTACGTGGGAGAGAACCGGGAGGAGTTCGTAAATCGTAACGCGACGGGAAATAAACGCGGAAAAGTGTACGCGGAGGGAAAATGTCTGGCGGCTAGAATAGAAGCGGGAATTCGTAGAAGCGGCGCGGGCCAAGTTTGCGGCGGAACGAAATCCGGGAAGCGGGAGGCTGTTTTAAAACCCCCGCGGATCGCGAGTTTGCATTTTAAACGAACGAAGCCCGGGTGGGGACGGCACGAAATCGGAAGGGCGGAAAACAACGCGCGGCCGCCACGCAAACGCGGCGGCGAATCGGATTAAAAAAAATTCACCGGGGAGTCGAGGCGCGCGTGAACTACGCGTGGGAGGCCGCCCGAGGTATCCTCTAACGGGTGGCCCGAATTCCTCGAACCAAAACCGTCGCACGAACGATCCTCTGCTGCGCGCGCGATTAAACTGCAGATTTTTATGCAAAGCGACGCTCTTTATACGCGGTTACCCCTGCGCGTTTTCGTTTCGATCGCGGAAGGGTGTTGCCCGCGGCTAACAATATATCCCGATTAGAAAACTCGTTAGAAAACTAGACGGTGGAGCGTGCGCCGTGGCTCGACTTACTCGATGACGCAAACGAGCCCGCCGACGGCTGACGTCAAGGAGTTTGGGACGGGACGCGTTCTGAAAATAGTCACTCGGTACACAGAAGCGCGTAACACGCTGGCACGCAACGCGCACCGAACGAACGGATCGGCGGATCTAGGCGAGGCGGCCTCCTCTGACTAGCGGTCGTAGTCATTGAAACGGGTCCCGAGGTGGCGGCGCGCGTTGCATAACAACGATACTAGGAAGCGGCGCGAAAGTGGCACGGTATCATTGCGGCCGGCCGTTAAATATTCTCAACGAGGTCGGATTACCTCCATTACGCGAAGGAACCGCACGAGCGGCCCGGCAGGAACACTTGGAATCGCCTCCCCCGCCGCGCTTCCTCCCCGCAACGCATTTTTAATAGCGCAATTTGAAATTTTTATCAAACGAAATAGAATAAGAGGAATACGTTATCGAACGAAGGTGTAGATTCGTAATTCCTCATAGAGACTTTACAGGTTCGCCGCGGTTCCGTGGACAAAGGAAGAGGGTGTACAGGTCGACGATACTTTTCCCATAGCGTGGAACGTGAAAAGAATAAAAGAGGATCCCGCGGCGATCGAGAACGTACGCCTCAATCTATCCGGGCCGTATCGACGTTTGTTTTTCGGGCTCCTTTCTTCTGGCCGACTCGAGTTAGTTTTCGTCCGGCGGGACGGGACGCCAGGCCACCCAGTAGCCATTTAGATAAACGACCCCGGCCCCCGTCAAGTGCCGCGGGACGCCGCCACGAGGAGGACTGGGAGCAACCCCGAACGAGGGGGAGAGACGCGAGGGGCGGTGACACGCTTCTAGCAGAAACCCGCGCAGGTCATATGTTCCACGGGGAAGTTCGAAAAAGTGTTTGGGTTCCGGTGACGGAACAAAGAGTCTCTCAGCCGCGGATCCTTTCGCTCCCGTTGGTTTATTTGACCATCCCGACCCCGCGCGCGCTTCCACGATGGATATTTGTTGATCTTCCCGGCAGACGCCGACGATTGCCTCCGCGGATTCTTTCCGTCGGCTTCCGTGAGACGTTTAGTCTGGCTTCGACTAGTTCTCGTGCCAAGCCTCCAGGAAATGGGGTGCGAGGCTAAGGCGCATTCTTATGAGTTTTCCAGAACTTTTCTAAAGCCTACGTCGCGCTAGATACCCGCGCCGACGTTTTGTTATATTATTTTTAATCTCGCCGGTCTGAGACGATCTTGAACGTGGCGAGAATGTCAAAATTTTGTCACGGGATATTTTGAAGTACGTCCAGGCTTAAGAAATTGTTGCGGTCTTCGCGCCGACCAATGACCGTCTGACACTTGTTTCCTTTACGAGCTGACGAAAGGTACATATCGACTTTCCCCGGGCTCGTGGCATTTACGGACCCTCGGACCGCCGGAATTCCGAAGAACGTACTCGTAAACCGGCCCAGCTACGAGGAAACGCTCTCTGCGTTACTCGCGAAATTGCTCTGCCCGCTAATCAGACGCTTTTTGGCCATCTTTCGGAATTCTACACCTTGTTAAGGGTCGTTTTATTTTTCCAGAGGGATTTGCGGTCACCGCGAAATAAATCGACCGCCGAGTACGTCGCATGCGTTTCTCGCGCGCGTGCGGACTCGAGTTAATTCAATTTAAACGTTCTAAAATTGACGTTTCGCCGGTGTAAAAGAGCGCGCGAGTGCCGGCTGTCTCCTATTCCCTTTAGTTTCATCTGACCGAAAGTGGAACAAGGAGTACTTTTCACGGTCCAATACCTCTGACAAAAAATTCTAACTAATCCGTCTGGAACGATTCTCTGAAGGAGACCTACAGCGGCGGCGTTCCGTCGTACAAAGACTCTAGTTTCTAGAGCTTAGATCGTCGCCATAAAGCAGTACCGACGACGACGACACATATGCAAAGTCGAACGACGTTGTTTAAACTCTGTGACCGTTGTATCCCAGAAATTGGTCGATTTTTCTGCGGGCTGGTTAAAACTCCCCGAGCGACGCGAACTTCCAGGAGTCGTTACAGGTCTCCTCGGGAGCGGTCGCTAATTCGGCTCAAGTTTCCAGCATTTTTCGCAAACGATCTCACGGAGGGACTACTGTTTTATTTATAGCGGGACAAGCTTCGTTACCCTCCCGTCCGATTATCGATCCTCGGGGCTCTAGATACGTGCACGCTTTATCTGCCGCTCTCTCTCTCTCTCTGTCTCTCCTTTCTCCCTACCTCTTTTAGCGCCCGTTACTTACGGTATTACTTAACATTTTAGCCGGAGGGATAAAAATCGTAGGGAAAAAGCGCGAATTCCTTTGGCATCCCGCGCGGTACCGCCGTTGGACAAGCGAAAAACCGAGACGCCAGCGCCGGGGTCGGATTCGCTGTCAGTTCCCAAGGGTTTTTTGCCCGTCGAGCCGCAAATCGCGCGGTTTTATCGGGAGCAAGGCCATCCTCCGCTCGACACCTCCTCTCCTTTCGCGTCGGGTACTTAGGAAGCCCCGTACGACGCAGACGACCCATCCCCCTTCCGGACCGCGCCATTATGAGGCGTGGGTGAAAACCCTCAGGTTCATTCATCTTAACGATTTACCCTCCCCCCGGCAACAATGGAGCTAAGCGAATCGGAACCGAGTATCCGAACGTTCCACGTGGGCGTCAGACCGTCGTGCCCAAAAATCTGACGACCGAAAGCGAGCTAGAAAATCCAAAGTGTTTTCGACGTGATTTAAACAATTATTAGAGAAGAATCGAAGCCAGGGACGGTTTCTATAAATTGAAGTATCGTCTAGCAGAAGAAGAAGTACAATTGTGTATCCGACGTGGCCGTCTCAGAGCCAACTATAACTCGGTTTCGGTACTTTATACGAAATAATCCTAGCGGAAACAGTTGCACGTTTCGCTCGGCGATCAAATTCGAATCGATACGCGTCCGAACGATTCCGAGCCGCGGTATCGCTTTCACGTAAGCCGGAGTCGTTCCCCGGTTACAGTCGCGTTAACGCTTTTTCCGTGCTCGAAGCGGCGGCGTCGGTCCGCTCGTAAAAAGCCACGGTACAGTCCCTGCCCCCTCGTCCCCTTCCCTTCTCCCCCGGCGCGTTCGACTTTCTCGTTCTCGCTCGTGCTATCGGTAACGACGAGGCGCGAATCGATAAGGGACCGGTGCTCGAGCGAGGCGGCGACCTGGAATCCGACGGCCCGTGACCGGAAACCGATCGTGCTGCCCGGCCAATCATCCGAAAAGCCGCGTCCGGCATGTCTGCAACGTCGATCCCGGAAAACCGGAACCTCCGGCCTGGCTCCCGCCCTGCCCCGCCCTGCGCCCCGCGTTCCCCATCAAGATACCGCGGAAACGTATTCGCGTTCATTATCACCGTTTTACGAGCCCCGATTGATTCGCGCCGATTAATCGATCGACGAAACCGTCGTCAGGTATTCCCCGCCGCTCCGCGCCGCCGTCGGCGGTATAAAAGAAGAAAAAAAAGAACTAAGGAATAGAAAATTGTCCGTGGCGATTGGACGTAACGACGTAGGTCGCGTCCTTGGGAGTCTACGCTGTGTAAGTACGGTTCGAGGGGGAGAAGAGGAGGAAGAGGCGACGGCGGGGTCGGGTGATCCGCCGTCGAAGAGACTCGACAGCGACAGCCGAGGCTAAACCGAATAAATTATTACGCAGTCTCCTCTCTCTCTCCGTCGACGTCGTCTCCCCTTCGCCACCCGTACCGTCGCGGATGGATGCCCCCCCGCCGTTAAGCGTCAAGCGCGGGCCGCCCTCCGGGCACGAAGATTCATATCTGAGTGGAAGGCCTGGCTGCGTTCCCTCGTTCCTGCTCGGAACGGGACCCCTGAGCCCGGAGCGGGACGGGATCCGGGACAACACTTGCGCCACCGGACAAAACTTCGGCATCCTCTCTCTCGTCGACTGACGGCGGCGGCGGCGGCGGCGACCCGTTCGCTCCGTCCTCCTCCTCGGCGAGGGCGTACCGCTCCAACCAAGCCGCGCGCCGGTCGAAGCCGGCTGGCGCGGTGCGCGCGCGAGATAAAGAGGAAACGCGGTCCCGGATAAGGACGGAGCGCGACACGAACTCAGACCGTCTCCGACTGCGTCGGGCCGTGAGCCAAGAGGGACGAGGAGCAGATGGAGGAGGAGAAGCGATATACGGCGAGATCGAAGTCAGAGAGAGAGAGAGAGAGAGAGTTGGAGCTGATCGCGTGGGACGGAGAGAGGCATCCGAGCGATCGGTGTTGGAGTCAACTCGATGGAAAGGGTGAGATCGAAGAGGAGCGGCGGGGGAATATCTCTCTGGAGATTCCACGCATGGAGAGTCGTGGAACGGGCCAGACCGGGCTCGTTGGTTGCACGGAAGGCAGCTGCCAGCCGGCTTACCGAGCATTATACCGGACGTGGGAGCGACCGAGACGAAACGAGAGGAGAGAGGAAGGTGTACGGCCGACGGAGGTAGAAAGGTAGCGCGTGCAACCGTGAACGGGGGGACAGCCTGTCCCGTAAAGATCGCCGCTAAAAAGTGTACGCTAGAGCGGCACGAAGAAAAAGAAATGTGGGAAGCGAGGGGGAGGAGGACGGGGACGGGTACCGAGCGGCTACCGAATCCGGACCGGAGAGGAACCCGGTAGCGTTTTCGTCTCGGGGCCGGATAGAGACTCTCTCTTTCTGCTTCTCCGTCCGATTCTTTTTTGTTTCACGCTCGAACGCCCGGAATTCGTGGCACGGAGTTCCTCGAACGCGAAGAAAGGCGTGCCGAGAACTCGCGCCGCGGAGAAAATGTTCCGTGAAAATAGGTGCCGCGGTCGCGCTTCGAAACGGTCGATTAGTACGGATTTCTACCAACCCGAATCCTTTTTTCGACGTTTACGATTTCTTCGGGGAGACACGTATCTTCTAGGTATCGGGCGAGCGTCAAAGATTTCCTCGAATCGTATATTATATGTATATGTACCAGAGTAGATAGATAGCGTGGAAGTTCGGTGAAATTGTATATTTTAGAAGTTCGCCGGCTTCGGATGAGCCGTCGAAATTTCGTAAGAGCCGGCAGGAAGGAATTAATCTCGGGATTTAATCCTCGATCGACGCGGGGCAAACACAATTTGGCTAAACGCCGCGATGAAGGGGCTCCGGGAGAGAGGTTTCAATCTTGCCGAAGAAGAAAGAGAAGATTGCTAAAACGAGCGATCCGCGTTAGGGTCATCCCGCGGCGGAAAAGGTCGCGAACTCTTAAACCAATTCTGGCGAAGCGGTTCACGATGTTGGCCGAGCACCAAGCCGACGGGAGGGTCACATGATTTTTCCTTCTGGGAGCAGAACGTCGAAACCTGTCAACAGAGATCTTCGGATTTCTAATCCTTGCCCACCGATTTTCCTCGTCCTCGATGTTCCCAGGCGTATCGCGTATTTTTGCGACCGAGACTCTCGAACTTCACGGGTCTCCTGACAAATTATCGTTCACCAACGAAAATGGACACGTCTGAGCATTACGCGAATCTATGACCAATTAATAAATATTTCTAATTTCTCTCGAACAACGATTCCTCGTTCTGAGAACTTGTTTCCCGGGAAGAAGCCGACGGGGAGAAGTACAAAACCGCGCTCTGTCCTTCACGAATTCTTTGCCGTGTCGGTAAAAAAAGTAAAGACAGAGAGAGAGCGAGCAAGAGTGAGAGAGAGAGAGAGAGAGAGAGGGCTTTCATTGTGGGACTCGCGTTTCCACCCTCGTTGGTGACACGGGAAGTCAGGGGCCAGGGGGTAGAGAGCACGATCCACAGTCAACACGAACGGCATAAGCCCACCCCTGTTCCGGCGCAGACTGTCCCGTCCACCCCGTAACTAGCTCTCTCTCTCTCACCCTTCGTCTGGCGTGTCGGATTTCTGTTTGCGTTACCGTGTCACGCATCGAGCCCCGACGCCCGAATTCGCTGCAACCCCCGACTCACCCCCCCCGAGCTTCCATTTCGATCGCGCTCTCGTGTAATCTGGACCCTCTCAAGTGTGATTCCGGCTGATCCCGCCTTCGACTACGTGAATTATTAGACGGGCATTTAGGATCGGCGCGGGGATCGATCAAACCCCTCTTTTTCGTGCCCGCGGCCGAATGATGAACGATCTCTCTCTCTCCTCTCTCTCTCTCTCTCTCGCTCTATCCTCGTTTCACGCGATAAAACCGAACAGTTTCGAGAAACGCGGGGAGGAACAGATGCCGCGACTCGAATCCCGAGAGAAACTTCGACTAGACTTTTAATTGATTGAGTTATTCCTTACTTCTTTTGGCATGTTGCAACGCGTGAAACGGGTACAGGTTGAATCGCGCTGGCAGCTCGTGAATTGAAAGTGTTTAGTCAGCGAAACGATCTCCTGCGTTTAGCGCGATAACGACGTGATCCAGAGCAATTGATGATCGTAATGGCCTAGAACGCGCGTTCCTCTCTCTCTCTCTCTCTATATATATCTATACATCTTGATTCATACTTTATCGGACTTAAAAATTCCCGTGCGACTCCGCCACGGCGGATTGTTTTAAATCGTTCGTCACTGTCAAACGCGAGCGACGAAGCAGCGGGTGTACAATTACGATAAATTTAACGCGAGACCGCGGATACAATTACAATAAATTTTCTGTGAGATGATCGTAAAAGGAAGCGGAGAGGGGAAGCCGCGGATGGAAACGGGATTCGTAGGAAGCGACAGGTACCGCGTGGAAAATGTAAAAGGCGCGGCAACGAGTACGCATGCTTCCTCCTCAAAGGTTTCATCCCGCTATCCATCCAGCCGTTCATCCGTTCCACTCCGACCCACCCCCCGTCCCCATCTCACTTCAGGATCCATCGCGTCTATCCTCTCGCGTTCCTCGCGCGTCGCTTCTTCCGCCGCTTTTGTCCCGACGCTTTGTTTTTCTCGCTCCTACCGTCCTAGCGGAACTTTTCGTCGAGACGCGCCGGTTTTCCGTTAACTCTCGCCGCGACCATTTCCGGAGCCGAGTTTTTCCCCGAGCTCTCACCACTTTGCAAATTAGTCTGATTGCGTGCGATTCGGAATTACGTTCCTGTTCCGGAGCACCGTTGTACATTCGTTTAAGAGATAAACATCGCACGTGCTACAGACCCCAGATTTACAAAATGAAATCTATATTAGGATCGTTCATATTTTCTGCAGATTCGATAGATGAATCTCGGTTGATTGATTAGTTTTTCCATCGCCAATTATTCTATTCCACGTTAGTATTCCTAACTTCATAAGATCGTGGCTTTACTTTTTAAATGAAATCTTGGTCGTAAGATCGTAGGAGCNTTTCCATCGCCAATTATTCTATTCCACGTTAGTATTCCTAACTTCATAAAATCGTGGCTTTACTTTTTAAATGAAATCTTGGCCGTAAGATCGTAGGAGCCGCGACCATAAATGAGTCTGCTGTTCTTTCTTACGCAGCGGCTGCGTTTCAGCTGTTATCTCCTAATTAAGTGGTCGACAGCCGTGACACGGACTGTTTAAATGTTGATTTTGGAATAATTTCGCCGGGTGCTCGTTGCACTCGTTCAGTTTTTCCCCGGGAAACAGGTACGAGGAGCGGCGATTTTTCATGCGTGAGCGATAAAAATGAACGGTCGGTAGCGCCTCGCGTAATTTTCCGCGGAAGGGAGCGTGCCAGGGACGATAACCTACAAAAGAGTGCCGACGCCGTTGAATAACGAGATCGAGTCGGGCTCGTTCGAGCGGGAGTTCAGCCGAGATCAACGCGCGACGACGTAATGAACGGGGGGGATTCCTCCGGTCGGACAATTTTTTCTCTCGTCCCCCGGGGAGAGAAAATGCCTGGCCGCGAGACGAGCAGGAAGAGGAGTTAGTGGATGGAAGCCGGGAGAATTAATCTCTTACCGCGAGCAGCTCGAGGAAGCCGCGGTCTGTCGGGGAGTGGGGAAAGGAAGAAGAAGAAAAAAAAAAGAGAGAAAGAGGAACGCGTTAAAACACTTTCCGCGATTTCGAGGAGGAGGCCGAAACGAGCGAGCGGAGCGACGCGACGCGACGCGACGCGACGCGTTTGAATGAAATTGTTCCGATGGAGACGCGGAATAAGCGCGACGAAGAAAATTGATACGCCGGAAACCCGTCCCAGGAGGAATTTCCCGCGCGCATTTTCTGAACACCGTGGAAATAGCTTTACCTCCACGCCTTTTCTTCGCTGTCGTTCTCTTTTTCGGTGGCCGCGATGCGGACGAGATTCGAAACGTGCGATCCGCGCGAATCGCTGCCTCGTGAATACGTATTACGATGAGATTTCAGGTTTTCGAGAATAAAGTTCACGGGGATTTCTGAATAATTCGCAGACGAAACGAGTTTTGCAAGTTTCGAGCATACGTTAACTCGCGGGGAACAAAGATCGGCGCCCGGAATAAAATTCTCGCCGCGATCTTACGACCGAACCAATTAGCCGGCCGGTACGAGAGATCTCATTCTAGATTTTAATATAAGACGCGCCGCGGTCTACGACGATCGCATCGCGGCGATTACCCGAGAAATCTTTGAAAATCCGTTCCAATTCGATCGGTCGAGATACTGATAAACTAAGATCGGTCGCTCTCCTCGCTCTCTCTCGCTCTTTCTATGAGCAATCAGCCGCATCGATACGGTAATCACCGGCTGTGTAGTCGTTGCTAGGTACCACGCTCTCTGATTGCATGTGGGAATATTAATCTCTATGGGCCGCGTGGGCCGGCTTTACATCGATGCGTGCCGGTAACGACGCGACGCAACGCGCCGTCGGATGGATTTTAAATGCGTCTCGTCGCCCCCAGCCTCGCGCCGAGCTGTTAACATTATCCGGCCCGCAATTTAGAATATGCGCGTTGCTCTCGCCGAGCTCGAAAGGAGCGTAAAAAGAAGCGAAAGGACTCTTGAGAGACTCGCCGCTGACTCACGTAGGCGTGAGTTTCGCGAGACGGGACGCTGACTTCGTGGTCTCCGACTCTGGAGACTTCCATTCCAGGTATCGATTTGTTGTAAACAATTTCGGGGTCCCGTCGCCGCGCGATTCCATATATACCGTGTTCGTATCTTGTACAAAATTAATTCCCATGCAACGAGGTATTAAGAAAAGCCATTCGGCGTCCGATATTATTGACCTATACTACTGCGGCCCGAGTAAAATTGCATTTCGCTCATATTTTGCGCGTTTTAATCCAGTTGTCACGTCCGGTTTCATTAAACTGGAACAGATTATAATAAATCTCCGGAAGGCGTGTCATTAGTTTCCTAACCGAACCGTTTCATCGGGTTCGCCGCTGACACGCGGCTCGGGTCGACTCGATATCGTTTTAGATCGGCCGATCTCCACGCCTTCTATTCTCACCTTTTGCCACGTTACCATTTGCTCCTTAAAGCCGCGAGAATTTCTCTAAAATTCCCGGCTCACAGCAGTGCGCTAAATCAATTTCTTTTGGAAATCGGCGCACGCTCGCGTCGCCGAGCGCGCTCGAATTCCCGTTTTAAAGCGTCCCGTGGAACGACTCTGTTCGAAAGTGCGTTTTCAAGGGACGTCGCGTCGGGTTCGAAATCGATCGGCGAGACGGTGAAAAAATAATTCTTGGTGGCCCGTTCAATTACGGGCGGTATCGTACAGGTTTACGCGCGGCCACGCATCTGCCGGTGCCGTCTGTGTCGTCGGCGACGACGTTGTCGGCGTCGCCGTTACCGGTCGGTCTCGTCGCGGGAGAAGGACGGCGGCGGCGGCGGGAGCGGAGTTCGTATTGGTATCGGTGTCGGTGTCANCCCGGTGCCGTCTGTGTCGTCGGCGACGACGTTGTCGGCGTCGCCGTTACCGGTCGGTCTCGTCGCGGGAGAAGGACGGCGGCGGCGGCGGCGGGAGCGGAGTTCGTATTGGTATCGGTGTCGGTGTCACCGTCGACGGCGGCGGCGATAGCGGTCGTAGCAGCTCGGGTCTCGTTGGTAGTGGTGTGCGGCTGCTGGCGGCGTACAGAGCCCCGCTACTGGCAGCCGGCTTGATATCGGACATAACGCGCATGTGGGAGTATGTCATTACCGTGACGCCTAGGCAGCGCGACGTGGCGCATTGTGTTCGAGGCCGGCGGAGAGGAAAGAAAGGAGGATGAGGAACGCGCGGCGCGGAGATGCGAGAGGAGGAGGGCGTCGCCGAGTAGTCGAGGGGACACGTACGTTGCGCGTGCGCGCGAGCGTGTGTGCGTGTGCCTCATTAACCAGACGTTTGCGTTCGGCTGCCGAGAGGGAGGAGGCGGTGAAAGAGGAGTCGGCGAGGAGCAGGCGGAGGCCAGGCAGGGTCATACACGACGAGGCCAAGCGAAGCCGGGCCAGGCCGAGCGAGAGTCGGGGCCGGGGAAGCCGAGCAAAGCCAGGCAGAGCCGGAGCCGAGCCGCGCCGGCCCGAGCTCCAACCTCTGTTATATCCCCCTACCTTCGTTCACCCTCGCGCCGTTATCTCCCTCGCGCGCTATTTCTGTGTCGCTCTTTCGCGCGCACGCCTCCTCCTCCTCTCTCGTTTTATCGCGGTTCTCGTTTCCCCGCGCCGTTCTTTCTCCGTTCCATAGCCGGCCGGCCGTCCGTGCGCTGTGCTCTCGTCGGTCGGTCGGTCGAGTCCTCCTCGCTTCACCCTCTGGCCCCTTTCCCGTTCTGACTCTCGCACGCTGTCTCTCCGCCTCTCGCCCGGCTTTGCTCTGTATCGCCGGCACGGGGAATCAACACACCAGTCGGCCGATTGCGGGCTGCTAAACGCCCGAAGCCACGATCCCGCAAGCGGCGACGTTTATACCGGGTGACCCCGAGGGCCGCGTTCGTTGCACCGCGCGTGCAGCCTCCGAATCGATCGTTCGGAAACCGTCCCGACCGATAGACCCTACCCCGCGCTCCCCCCTCGCCGAACCTCCGGTATCGTCTTTCCACGCTTACTTTCACCCCCCGGCGTACGTGCCGACGTCCTTCCCTTCTTCCACCTTTCACCGGTCGTCGCGGAGAGTCGACGGTATCCGGAGAGATCCCAGAGATCTCGCCGGGGACGGAGAGTCATCGCGAAGTCGCCAGCCCGGAAAATCCGCCAGACGACGGATCGATCGAAATCGGAAACGTTCTCTTTGTTTAAAATATACTTTCTCGTGATCGACGAGACCGTCGAGGTCCGATTTAGCTAGACGCCGCCGCCGCCGCCGCGCGTCGAAGATCGCGCGAAACCAGTCGGTCCATCTGGCAACGATCGGAGACGCTCATGAATATCTCGACTTGGCACGCTTTGCACCTTCCCGACGCGCCGCTCGCCGGCTCGGGATTTTTCCGGGCTAGCTCTCCGTCGCCGGCGACGGGTCCCTGAACCGGACGTTTACGAGCCCGCNTTGGCACGCTTTGCACCTTCCCGACGCGCCGCTCGCCGGCTCGGGATTTTTCCGGGCTGGCTCTCCGTCGCCGGCGACGGGTCCCTGAACCGGACGTTTACGAGCCCGCTGCTTTATTGCGAGCGATCTTAATTGACCGCGGCTGCAAAAACCCGTCACCTCGTCGTCGTCGTCGTCGCGCCGCCTATCGATGCCTCCTTTCATCTCTTCCCGTCCTCTCGCACACACGGCCGCCTCTCGGCCGGCTTCCGACGGGGAAACTCGCCCGTTTGACGATAAAAGTAACGAGAGGAGACGAGAAGACGCTAACAAGGAGACGCGAGAAAAAATTCAGCAGTTTCTATGGTGGCCTGCGTAATGGATTCATGGATCGCTGCATTACGTGCCCACGTAAAAGAGCGGTACGAGCAATTCCGAGCCGCGGGTCCCACTCTAACCTTTTACATCCGCTCCGGTCCGGTGCACGGTCTCCGTCATCGCGCAACCACCCGGCGCCACGCACAGAGACACACACGCACACAGAGAGACCGGGGAACCATTTCCCGCCGCCGCCTCCGCTCTCTCGTTCGGTGATCGTTGTCGCGCTCGTCGCCGGCTCCCACAGCCACCTCGAGTTTTACGATCCGGCGCGCTCCCGCGATGCTACGTAGTTTGAAATTTCGCACGTAGGGTGGCCCGTAAAGGGTGGAGGCAGCCGTCGGTTGCGCACACACCCGAGGAGAGAGCCAACCGGCGCGGCGCGGTCCCCGCGCGCGGGGGGATGGGAAACTGACGTCAGCGGGTACGGAAAAGTTAGGAAGATAAGAGAGCGGAGGCGCGAACTCCTCTTTTCCACCCACACACCCGCGACCGGGACGGGCGCACACCGACGGCGTCGACTGTCTCGTGATTGCGGTCGGGTTAATTCGGTTGAGAGGGACACACATCGGGGATAGCGCTGTCCGGGACAAAGAAAGAGGCGGGACGTGTAGCGAGGGGGATGAATCCAATTACACGCAAAGCTCGCACCTACGACCCATTACCTCGTGCCTTCTATTCTTTGTCTCTTTCCGTCCAGCTTTTTCATCTGGCTTTTCTTTCCACCACGGTCCATACGGCTTCTTTCTCCGGCTTTTTTCCTATTTCTTTATCCCCCTCCTGCTCCTCGTCGCTCCCCTGCTCCTTTTCACCCGCTTCCGGCCGTCTCGGTCCGCTCGTATTCTAACTCGCTTACACGCACGCGGATTTGCGGTACGCCCCGATTATCCGTTCCTCCCCTCCGAGACGGCCCGGTCTCTCCTACACACGCGGGCCCCCGGCACAATTCCTCTCGCACACTCCTGCCTTTTTCTACTACGGTTCTGTGGCCGACGCGCGCGTTCCTCTTCCACTGCGCCGCGAGCGTTTCTCTCTCTTTCTCTCTCTCTCTTTCTCGTCCCCGTTTCCCATCTAGCTTCCGCGGCACCGGAGCGGAGCGCTTAACCGTCGCTCGTATTTCAGCGTCTCTTGGCCGGCCTCACACCACGTCGGCGGGGCAACAAATTCCGCGACCCTCCAATTACCCCAGGGCCGAGTTTCGTCCGCTCGTTTTTAGATTTAAATGTCCGTGCGCGCCGGCTTCTTTCACGGCGCCACCGCACGCTACCGACCCTCTCTCTCTCTTTTCGAAGCATCGAACGCCTGTTGAAAATCGATGATCCCCTCCCTCGGTCTCGTCCTCGTTTTTTCCGTTCCACGATCGGCGCGAGACGAAACGCGAGAGTGGCTTCGATTAACCGGTGCCTCTTCGTCTATCTTGCGCCCCCATTGATTTTTTTCAAGTCGTTTCCCTACCGACAGAGAATGTTCCCCCTTTTTTGTTGTTTTCCTCCGAGCCGGCGAGCGTAAAAACGTTGTTTCCTCGAAGTCGGCGGTGGAAAAGTTTCCCGGAGCTTTCCCGAATTCTCCACCGCGATTTGTTTTTCCCCTCCGGACGCTCCGCGTTTAACGTCCACCGCTCGCTTTCGAAAACTTGTTTCGCGGCCTTTTTTCCTCGAAGGTTTAGGAATTTTCGACGATGTCTGGCTCGCCGCGACGATGCTTCAGCCCTACGATCATCGATCTCACCAATTTTCACTGTGTGACAAGAACGCGTTTCCCTTAAAATCGTGGCTGGTTCTCCCTCGCCATGAAATTGTCAAGAAAAACCGTAGTCGATCGTTCGATTAATTACTATGATGAAAAGTCTGCTGAAAATAGAGGATCGCGAAGGGGCGACATTTTTTGTAGAGGCCGATCTAATGGATTCGCGATTGCTGGCCGTGGCTGGCTTATCCCACGGCCGATCGGAGCGAAAAGGAGCGAAACCGAGAATGAAGTGCCGACTCACGCCGCGGCTATCTGCCGGGACAATCGATACCGTTGTCGAGGGAGATAATTCCAGGCAGAAGGTAGCCGCGCGTAGTGGCGATAACTATCCCCGCTGTCATTCATATTGCCGGCGATATTATCGGCTATACCTCAGATCCTCGTAGCGCCACGTCCGATAACGTCTCCCAGTTAAGCGACTCCCAATACGTACCCGGTGTTCTATAAACGGCGCCGTGAAAGAACTCATAAATTCGATGGGAGATCGTCCCCCGTAGATCCGAAATCCCCGCTTAAACGCGATTTGATTATATTAATCGCCGACGAAGAGTTCGAACGTCGCGAAGAACTTGGACGCGGATCGGCTTTGGTTTCGGTCCGGATTGAATGATCGTTTCGCCGGAGCAAATAACGAAGGGAGAAAAGGGAATTCGCGGCACGTAACGATGGCTAATGAAGAGCAACTGATCGATACGCACGGTCAAATTCTAATTCGCGACGGTCACGTGAACAGCCGTGGCAAACAAACCGTGCATGCGACTACTATACGTGCGGTCTCGATACGGTGCAACGGTTGACCGCGATCAATGGAAATTCCTAAGCGACAAACCTTCCCGGACCGCCTCTTTTCTGCACCGATAATGGATTTCACGCGATCCCGTTTCGCTACCGTGACTCACCCGCCGATTAGACTCGCAGTTACACGAGCCACCTACGTAATTCGCGCGATATTAATTATTCCGTGTGATTGCGTTTCATTTAACCCTGCGATCTGGGATGAATCTTGACTGCGAAGTGAACGACCACGTGAACGACGTTCGCATTGTGTCGGGAGCCTGTGTTTCGTGTTCGAGCGAGCAAGTAAATTGTAATAAGAAAAGCGTAAGACCGTGTCTAATGAGACCGTCGAAGAACTCCGGTAAAACAAACGCGAAAACAGTGGATGGCGCGCGTATCCTTGGATTAAAACGCGGAAATCTTTGAGGAATCATGAGTTTTCCAATGCTCGGGAGCCCTGAAACCGGAACTTACGCGACTCCCTTCGGATTCATAAAGTTGGGGGGAATCTCCGTGCCAAGACGTTTTGGACACCTCCTCGGATATCACGTTTCTTGAACGCCAGTCTTCATTTCTGCAGCAGGCTGGTAAAAGCGACGCGAGGCGACGACGCCGTTCCGCGGTGGGTTCCGGTCGACGAGTTCGCCGTAATTCCGTGAAACTGCGCGGCGTGTTTACGAGCGGAAATCAAAATCAAGCCCGGAAAACTGCGCCCTTGCTTCGCCGCGTTCGGCGACCCAGATAAAGCGCCGGCTGGAAATCCCATGAATTCGTACGACGCCAGCTCGCGTTTTATCGTTTTAACTCGATTTAACTCGGGCACGGAATTTCCAAACGCTCCCCGAATCGCCATCGATTTTAACTAACGCGGTTTTTATGGAAAAAAAATCGTTCATTCATCACGCGCCAGGCTGGGTCGGAAGATTCGACCGTGTCATTAAATGAGACCGAGAAACGAGCCCCGGGATCAATCGATTTTCCAAAAATCGAGTCGCAGGATTATTGCGCGGGTATTCGCTGGCCCGGTCGGACAATAAGAAAGGAAAGCTGAATGATAAAAGTGCGCGGCCGTGGCGCGGCTAATTAGCCGTGGATACCGGATACCGGCGAGAAGAAGAGTTTCACTCGACCCCTTGCTCTTTCCTTCCCCCTACTCCGCTCTCCACCGTCGTCTTTTCTCTCCCTTTCCCTAGACATTCACTTCCAGCCGCGATCGTCGTCCTCAAGGGAACTGGGAAACGTGTACCGGATACTCGACTGTAATTCTACGTTGGAATTCCGACAAATCGGAAGGCCTACGCACTCGGAATAAAGGATCCGCTCGAGCGTCTCTTTTCGAAAATCTACGCTCGGCCGATTGGCCGCGATAAGGCGACCTAATCCGATCGAGATTCTCTTATCGCTCTCAAATTCGTCGGCTGGGCGCGTCGTTTGAGTAACACGATTTTCTATNTGCGGACGGAATCTATGCTCGGCCGATTGGCCGCGATAAGGCGACCTAATCCGATCGAGATTCTCTTATCGCTCTCAAATTCGTCGGCTGGGCGCGTCGTTTGAGTAACACGATTTTCTACGAATTTATCGTTCGAGGGAACCGAATGGTTCGGGAAGTTTGAACGGGGCGTAATTATCAGCGGAGTGTACCGGGAACCTTTTAGTCTAAAAGCACTCGCCGATAGTCACGCAGGTGTTGAATATGTACATAGCATTAGGAATCGTAGATGCTCGACTCGCGGAGCCGGAGACAAAATAGGTAGAACCACGTAGAGAACTCGCGAGGCGACGCGACGCGCGCCGCGTACCAGGTTTCCCAGCATTTGGGACGCGTACCGGCACGAGTAGGTATGCAGACTTTCGTGTAGGTAACCGAAATACGCAGTGCTTCCTTCCTTTCTGGCTGGCAAGGAGACGCTTTTCAAACCTTTGGGACACCCCGAGTGCTCGACGCTGGAACCTCTAATACTTCCTTTTCAACGCAGTCGGATCACACACGGGTCTAGTTTCACGGATTTCTGATACGCGCTCTCCTCTCCTCCGGTTCAAACGCGGCGCACCCGGGGTTGCCTTTTTAACGTTCGCCCAGCCACTTGAAATGTGTCGAAAAATTAGGAGGAATTTATCGCGTCGCAATGCAAAAATCCAATTTCCTGTTTCCCTTTACGAGCCCGTTCCGTAGCCAGATATAAAAAATATCCAATCAACCCCGTTCTCGATCGTGCTCCGCCATGCACGTCGAATCGATTTGTCGAATCCCGCGACGAGTCGGAACGTACAAAGGGTTTTCGAAGGAGCAGGAGGAGGGATCGTTGATTACTGGCCAGAGACAGGGAACGACTGGGAAGACCCGTGTCGCTGACGGGAAGGAACATCCTTGTATCGTATAAAAATGTATGACAGCGAGGAAATGCTATTTTCCAGCTAGGAGAATTCCATGCACGGAGAGAACGAATTCCTGATGCTCGACGGAGTTCTGGTATCGATTACCAGCCACCAAGTGAGGGAGACGGAGGACGCATACCAGGCGGATCAAAAAATTCCCGTATGCAGAGGCCGTCTTAAGAGGCCCCCAGGATTGGAAATGTGCAAGAAATTTTTAGCTCCGGCGCCGCCGACCGCGCGCGCATTTCGTATTCATATTCGTCCGGGAAAAAGGGCGTACGGGAAATTGTCGCGCCTAACGCGGCCCGACGTTTCGTCGATAAAATTCCGCTCAGAATTCGTTAACTGCCCCGATGGCGGGGGCTCTCTTACCGCGAAACTGAATAATCCGTTTGACTTTCGCCCTATCGCACCTCCCATTTATAAAAATCCCTGCCAGGGAATTTATCGAGCACCGGGAAAACATTCCGGCAACAAAAAAACAGAGGAAACACGTACGCACCTAACCACCGGCGTCGCTTGAATCGAACCAATTCAAGTTCATCGCTTCCGTTCCGTTAAACCCGCGTGTACACGAGCGCGCGCGACCGCCCGTTCGAGCCGCGCTCGGATTACCCGAACGCGTCGAATTTTTCCAATAATTTCTCATATTCGCCCGGTCCCGCCCCGGTCCTCGTCGCGCGGTACGCGCGCCCGTAAACGCGTCGGTTTAAAAATCGCGGAACGAGCGCGCCGCGACCGGGGAAGGTGATCGGAAAATCCCCCCGTGATCGGCGAACAACCCTCGAAATCGGCGGGACGCGCCGCCGCCGCCGCCGCGGTCTCAGGGGAAAGGGTGGTTATGGGACAGGAGCATAAGGTCCCGAGGAGTTTGGCAAGTTATTTGTAGGGGTGGCGGCGGGAAAGGGGTCGATACGTATCGCGATTTGCCGGGCGGCCGGGTTATCAGAAAAGAGGGCTGGTGGTCGCGAAGGGGAAAAGCGGTGTGTCGGTCGCGTGTAGGCAGCTCTACGCCCACGTTACCGGACGGCTGCCAGATAGGCATCATCGAGGCGTGTTCTATCGGCCTCATCTCGGGCACCCTCTAACAACCTCGCACTCCTCTATGTACGGTCTCCGTTCGTGTTCGGGCCGTGAACGAGCAGCGTAAAACGAAGACGACGACGGAGAAGAAGAAACGGAGAAAGGAGGACGGAAGACCCGTTGGCGCCATTGAAGCCGGGAACGCTTCTATGGCACGCCGGGAACCCCGTGCACAGAAGCGAACGTCCTGGGAGGATGGAGAACACGAACACGGGGTCTATTTTTGTGTCGGGCGGCGGCAGCGGCGGCGGTGGCGGGACAAAAAGCCTGCGGCTTCCACCCTGCTCTCTCTCTTCGGGTTCCACGTTTTTCCCTCCCGGGTTCCTCACTTCCTTGCATCGCTCCCCGACCGCCGCTCTTTTCACTCCGTGCGCCTCTTTTTTCGCTGCCACGTCGCTCCTCCCGTTCCTCTTTCCCCTCGTGGCTGCCGCCCGCCGCCGGTGATCGCCCCGTCCTCGTCGCGCTTTTGCTAAACTAGCTTCTTCCATCCCGCTCCCACGCGCGGCACTCTCTGTCCCGGAGCAATCGAGCACGCGAGGGACGAGGACAGGGGTGAAAGGAGGAAGCTTTGGTGGAACGCAGACGGGTAGACCTGTGCCAAGCCGAGGGAAGTTCCAGTCGAGCACGGTCGAGTCGAGTCGCGTCGAATCGAGTCGTGCCGGGTCGCGTTGAGTCGAGTCGAATACGGAGGGAGAGAGAGAAAGAGAACGAGAGAGAGAGCGCGCGAGAGAGAGAGGAACGGAGAGGGTCGGGTGCCGGCATGGGTGCCGCGCGCCGAAGAAGGACGGCGAAGCAGCCGGCGCGGCGCGGCGCGGCACGATGCGATGGTTACGCCGAGGGCAAAGAGGCGGAAAGAGGAAAAGGAAAGGGAAGCCGCGCGCGTGAAAGACAGAAGGAGAGCGAGACGAGGGGGAGAAAGAGAGAGAGAGAGAGTGGAAGAAGGAGAGAACGGGCGGGCACGGGATGGGCGAAGCGAGTCGGGGAAAAAGGCTGAGGCCGAGGCTCCCTTGGCGGCCCGCTACTAATTGCCGCCGGCCGCTCCTGGCTACGGGCCGCTGAGCATCGCGCCACGCACAACAGCCACCACGGTTATGTTCCGTGGGTTATAGGCGTGACTGTATAGCCGAGGCCCCGAGCGCTCCGATATGCCCGGCTTTACCTGCTCCGTATATATACCCTTTCGCTCGTCCCGCTTCCCGAATTTATTCCCGAGACCGAGACTCGCCGCGTAAAACCAATAAAATCTTTCGTATCTCGAATTCGATTAAACGGGCCCTCCCCCCCCCCCCCCCCCCGTCCGATCCGGACGACGAAACGTCAGGCTCGGCGTGCGGGAGGAGCGCGGAAAAAGAATTGAAAAAACCAGATCCCCGTCGGGGTTGGGATAAGCGTCAGCCGATGAAATACGTAACGTTCGTCGAAACGAGCGGCGGAGGCGGTTGCGCAAATAAATAAGAGATACATATGTATAGGTGGGATATATAAATCGAATCGTAATGGGTTCCAACCCCTTGCCCTAATATATCCCGTATTCCGGATCCGGTGTAGCCGCTCCCGCACCCCTTTCGATCCTTCCCCCCGGCGCACGATTATTATCACCGACCCTGCCCCGATAATGAAAGTACACGCACGTGCTGGTATTAGTGTCGAGAGAACAGCGGGGTTCGCCGCCTGGTTGCATTCACGAGGCCCCGGACGGCCACAGCCACTGCACACCCGGGTGGGGGACACAATGAGGGTGGTTCTCTCTCTCTCTGCGCCGTGTTTCGGCTACGCTGAGTCACGCACCGCAGAGGAGCCCGTGACTCCACGCGTGGCCCGGACCGAACCGCAGAATCCGCGGTCTCTCGAATTTTTATTTTCCACGGGACCTCCTGCATCTTCGATTTACTATACGACTTCCCGACATGACAATAAATTTTTTATCAACGTCTGTTTCCCGCTCGCCGGAAAAATATCGCGAACAACGGCATTTTTCCCAGCCGAACTTTCGGCCGGTTTTATTTTTTTTTTCTTCTCTCTCTCTCTCTCGCTCTCTCTCTAAACAAAATCTGGTGGTTCCATCCACTCGACGGGCATATTCATGGGGGNTGCTCGCCGGAAAAATATCGCGAACAACGGCATTTTTCCCAGCCGAACTTTCGGCCGGTTTTATTTATTTTTTCTTCTCTCTCTCTCGCTCTCTCTCTAAACAAAATCTGGTGGTTCCATCCACTCGACGGGCATATTCATGGGGGCAGGGAATAAAAGGGTCGAATTGAATGGACGATTTCGCGGTAGCCAAGACTATTAGCGAACGGTAGAGCTCGGGGTGCTCGCCAAAAAATCGGAGAGCGCACTAGTCAACCCGGCGAGGTGGTCTAACGGCGGTGCATTATTTCTACCGCTCTCCAGGAGGAGGTCAACTGTTTTATTGACTGAGGGTCGAGGTGCGCGGCCTCGGAACCACGGTTACGGTTAACCGAGCCAGACCTCTGAAATCGTACCGGGGAATTATCGGTTCAGTTAGCCGCTCTGCTCCGTCTCCTCTTTTTCCGCGGACCCGGGACGCGGTTCCCTCGGAAACCCGTTCGAAAATGTTCAGGGAAATACCGAGAACTTATGGATTTCCTGTAGAATCGTTCCGATATTAAACGAACGGTTTGCAAGTTTAATTTTAAAACTGATATTTTAAGAATTGGTAGACGCGGATCGCGGAAATATTGAAGAACTGGAAATGAAATATCCTTGGAATTAATTGGGGAACTTCGATTTCTTATCGTCTGCCTCGCTGGCCTCTAAAGTTACAGACGATATTAAAAAAAAGACTATTTCTTTTGGGTTCTACGAAATTTTACACGAGCGTCAAACGTCGAATATGTGACGCTAAACATCAGCAGATGTTCGGTATAATTTTTGCAGAAAAGAGTAGATTCTGGTCGGAGCAAAAGTTTTTCGGGCCATCGAGAAAGCAAACGACGTCCCGGCGATTAGCCAGCAGCGGATGAAAAAAGAGGAGCGAAAATCGTCGGTCGATCGTCACGGTAACAGATGCCGCGATTGCGGTGCCGGATCGACCGCTTTCTATGGAAGCTGCAACCGGCCGCAATCTTTTCCGAGATGCACACGCACGCGTGCATACAATGGCGAAGGCGAGAAGCGTGCGAGAACGATTTCGAACCCAATCTTTTCGAAATCGACGTCCGCGACCGCTCGAAATTGTTAATAATTATCGGCATAAGAATCTTACTACTTCGCGATGATTTGTGAAAATTATAGAAAATGGGACAAGAAAATCCCAATTATTTTCTACGTATTCCAACATTTTTCAGACTTCAACTTTCGAAACTCGACCCAACTCAATTCCACTCCGCCTTAAAAGTAATTTGAGTCTTTCTGCTTCGCCTGATCAAAGTTTTTCTAAACTCAATTCTAGTCCACCCTTACGGAACGTAATTATTCTAAGACTCGACTTCGACCCCTCGCCTTAAACCTAAGTTCCGACTTCCTGCTGCAATTTCTAACGATATCTAATTAAAAAACGAAATCGTCTCTCTTAGTCGTACTTTTTAAGCGCAACCGAGCGTGTCTTTTCGACTGTGCACACCGCACCGAGTCGTGGAAACGCGTGCGTGGTTAGAGAGATACACGCCGGTACGCGGGATCACGTACATTGCAGCTCAAAAGTACGTGAACGTGAACACTTGCCGCCGGTGAACGAATTTTGATCAGTTTTCATTCCGTGTTGCTTTAGAAAATATATTTCACCAACATTTCATCGAATACCTAATCAGTAGCGATAATTATATCAAAATTAGTCAATTTTTAACAGTTCCTATAAAAATTTCCCAAATTATTTCAAAAATATTAAAGACCGCTGTTTCATTAAACGATGAAAACAGGATTCGATAATGTAAATCGCGAAAGAACGATGATTCCGCTGACGTCAGACGTCGGTATACTTTTGAGGGGCAGTGTATGTGGAGAGTAGAGTAGACCGGCCGTTCACGGGCCCGTACTTGTACGGGACCTTTGGCGGCTCGTGAGCCGCAGTCGGGACGATCAATGACAACCCTCCCCTCCCGGCGTGTACCCCGGTGCCGGTCGTGTTCACGGAAGGCACGATAAACGCTCTCTCGCTCCGGATCACGGGTCTCCCAGAGAGAACGTTTCCCCGTCCCTCGCCGCCCGCCGCCCCGGAGAACGGCGTCGGGTTCCCCAACCCACGACCGACTCACCACACCGTTCCATTCCGTTTCCCCCGCTCGCGCCCGCTTCCAGCCAGCCGTTCCACCGTCGGTTCTGGCACAGGCTGCGCCGCAACCGGCACCGTCGCCGTCGTCGTCGTCGTTCCTCGCTCTCTCAATCAAGATAGACGCGCGAGAGGCTTAGCACGAGGCGGCAGAAGCGTCGGCAGAATTTCTCCGAGGGAGCGACCGATATATAAGGGCGGGCGAAGCCACAGGCGGAACCGAGAGGCAGACTAACTGCTCTCTCCGGCCGAGGGGGAAGACGCGCGGGTGGGCGGCGGTGGGCGAGTTCTCGAACAATTTCCAGCGACGTGCGCGCGTACCCCGCGATGATATCTCCGCGGGGAAATTGCTCCGCAGAGCAGCCCCGCTAGAAAGGATTAATTGGTGATCCGAGTTTGTTGATAGCGCTGCCGGCCTCAAACGTTCTTGCCTTTTTCTCGTTTTCCCTTTTTCTTTCGCCCGCGACCGTCGCCCGGACACTTCGGGGATTTCGGCCGACGCGTCGTTGCGCCGTTTCCGCGATCCTACTGGATCCTCGCGCGATTTCGCTCGATTTCCACTTTCGAAGAAGGCAATTTTAATACGAGTTTCTTTCGCACGAAGATTCTTATTGATTCGTCCGGGAGAAAAATGCGAAGTACCCGACGGGCTGACCCGGGCCCGAGAGCGCGTTCCTCGAATCAACTGGATCCGCGTCTCGCAACCATCACTGAGGGTGGCCGAGGGAACGGGGTCCGGTGCTCCGTAGAAGGCAGAGAGCGGCGGCGAGGCGAGCGAGACGAGAATAGACGGGGAGAGATAGAGAGAGAGAGAGAGAGAAAGAAAGGCGGCGAACGGATACGGCGGCGCGGCGCGGTGCAGCCTGTCTGTGCCTCTGCTTCGGAAAGTGACTAATGACCGTGCTGGTCAGACCTACTCTTCTGCCACCCAACGAGAGAGAGAACGAGGAGCGCGCGCCGGCCCGAAGGAGAACCAGAACGGAGAGGTGAGCCGCTGTTATCTCTCGCGGCCCTCGACGACGGTCAACCGTGAAAAATGACTATCGTGACGAAGAGATATTTTACGGAGCACCGGGTTCGAGCGGCGTCGTCGTCGTTACGCGCCGTGAGCACGGAAAAATAAAGGAAACCGTGGACCGCGCGCGCGCGCGTGTGTCTGCGGCCGGGCAAGAAAATAAAACGGAATTGGGAAATATCGTCGACGGACGCGTCGATACGCGGGAAACAATTATACTCTAGATACCTTGAGCTCGGGCGAGATCTAATTATGCCGGTCCGGCGACTGTAATTACTCGCGGACCGAAAGTAGCCGGGAAGCAAAGCGAAAAATGTTGGAAATTCGAGACGTATCTGGCGGGGATCCGCGCGGGCAAGAAAAGGGGAGAAGAAATCGTGGAAAGCATCGGGAATCGAATGGAAGACGGCTGGCTCTCTTCAGATCGATCTCCGCCTAGCACGACTAGCACGCGGAACTGAATCCGGATCGGATAAACGAGGGAACCGGGCAACTTTATGCGCCTGCTCTGCTTCTCTTCCTTCCGTGGGAAGCGGGGCCAATCTCTCTCTCTCTCCATCCGCCGCCGCCTCCGTTTCTCCCTCTCCCACTCGTTACTTCCGCGCCTGGAATCCCACGCTTACGCCGCCGCGGACGTCAGAGGCGTAAATCCGAGAGAGCTTCCTGGGCTGCGAAGCGTCGCGGCGTCGTTAATGATAGCTTCGAGCCGCGCTCTGCCTTTCTGCCGCCGCTCGCTCTCTCTCTCTCTCTTTCTCTCTCCCTCTCCCTCCCGCTGTCTGTCTTTTTCTCTCTCTCGCTCTCTCTCTCTGTGTGCTCTCAGACCGAGAACGCGCCAGCTCGGTTATACAGCCTNCGTTACTTCCGCGCCTGGAATCCCACGCTTACGCCGCCGCGGACGTCAGAGGCGTAAATCCGAGAGAGCTTCCTGGGCTGCGAAGCGTCGCGGCGTCGTTAATGATAGCTTCGAGCCGCGCTCTGCCTTTCTGCCGCCGCTCGCTCTCTCTCTTTCTCTCTCCCTCTCTCCCTCTCCCTCTTGCTGTCTGTCTTTTTCTCTCTCTCGCTCTCTCTCTCTCTCTCTGTGTGCTCTCAGACCGAGAACGCGCCAGCTCGGTTATACAGCCTCAAAGCCTCGGGAAAACGCGCGCTCGTTCGCTCGTTTGCTTCTCGCGCTGAATCTCGCCGATACGTTCAAACGAAAATCGACACATCAAATTCCGAGGAGCAAAATACGTCCGCGAAGACGTCGAACTTAGTCGCGTATCAAAGTATTAATTATTTATCGCGGCTGGGAAAATCCTCGGCGAGTATTCCGCTGGCGCGGAGGAAAAACCCGGGCGAAAGAGAAATCCAGTTACACGGGAAGTGTGCGCCGGGGGAACGATCGGGCGATTTCGATAACAATGGCAGTCTGGCTCGGTCGGGCGAAATCGATTCCGATCGGGAGATACGCGCGATCGTCGATCCGGGCTGCGTACGACTTATTATCGGTTATTTATCAGGGCCGGCCCGTGACTGAAATTTTTCGCGCGGCGCGCCGGAGCGGTATCGGGAGTTCGAGATTCTCCGCGTTCCACTTGCGGGAGCACGGGCTCCGTTGCTCGTGAGAAATGGACGGGCCATTACGCGAGAGGCCGGGATCGAAGGCCGCCGCGCGTTGCGTCGCAAACTGCCGTGAGCCGGATCGGAGCCGCCGCCGGCGTACGCCAGATCTAGGCCAGCCGACAAAAATGGAAGAAAAAAAAAAAATAGACGGCCACAAAATTTTTATCTCCGGAAACGTTACGGCCCGCTACAAGATTATTGCTCCCAGCACAGAAGCCGGGAACACACGGTTCTCGGAATTTTTTGACAATTTCCTCGATACCTAACAGACGGTTCTTTATTACACCTGGAATCTTATCTCTCGCGTTCGACGAGAGATGTACATTTACGTCTCTCTCGATATTCAACTTATTTTCTGATCAGTGGATACAGAAATATGATTGCCGCTCGAATTTAAAGAGAGGCGCGCTTAATTAGTGTGAAATTTCGTTAAGAAATTCAACGAAGAAGTTGAGAAGTGTTGGGGGAAAACCGTGAAAAACCTCATCCACCCACNGCGCGTTCGACGAGAGATGTACATTTACATCTCTCTCGGTATTCAACTTATTTTCTGATCAGTGGATACAGAAATATAATTGCCGCTCGAATTTAAAGAGAGGCGCGCTTAATTAGTGTGAAATTTCGTTAAGAAATTCAACGGAGAAGTTGAGAAGTGTTGGGGGAAAACCGTGAAAAACCTCATCCACCCACGGCAGAGGTATCGATCACCGGGGTTCGGCATCAAATCTGCTATCGACCTCGCTCGTTGCAACTTCCGCCCCCATCCCCCCGTCGCGGCAACTTTCAATCTTGCCGCATTCCGGCGTTCTTATCCGTTTGCAGCGTACCTACTGGAATTCGTCGAGGTTCGCGGCGAGTGTAATCGCGGCGCGCCGCGCCGCGCTGTAACGAAAGTTCGACGAGAAATCGCGGAAGCGCAACGCGTTACGTGGAGAGGCCGTAGCCGTCGCGGCGGTGAGCGGATTCAACCCGTTCTCAGGTTTATTACGGAACCGGCAGGAATGAAACACCCGGCGCGAGAAACGCGTTATCAAATTCAACAGAAGCGACCGCAGACGACGACGCGTGCGTAAGAACCCGATTCGCTAGACGAATAAAAACGATACGACCGTTCGCGCTTTATTAGTTCGCGCGATCGAGGTTCCGCTCCCGGATTAGAAAATACGACGTATACCCGCGGCCCGTTCCGATCCGTTTCTACCGAGAAAATCGGCGCGCGGAGTTAAAGCGAGAGAGAGAGAGAGCAACGAGAGGCCGGCAAAGTATCCACATAATTGCGCGTAATTAAGCAGCCACCTTATCCGACCGCCTTTTCTTTCTCCCTGTCCCACCCCTTCTTTCATCCTCCTCGCCTTCTCGCACCGACAGTAGTCGCGATCCATTCTCCTGGCAACCGTGCCCGAGATTTCTCGCGGTTTTTCTCTGCTCGCCCGCCAGATAAATTCTCCCGGCCCGTAAACCTCGGCGGGCCGCGCGGATCCGCCAAGAAATCGTCTGCGGTCGACGGCCAACCGGCCCGGAAGCTGCTCCAACGAGCCAGTTTCCGGGGACGCTGGTTTTACGGCGAATTTTCCAGATACGCGGTTATCAGTCGGTTAAACCTGAGCTCGGATACCGGCTTGTCGCCTCCAACTTTTAAAACCGCTATTTTCAGTGATATTGAATCCCCTCTAACCAGTTTCTTACTCGTTAATCAGAATTTGTGTTCCACGGAAACGTTCCGTTGCGGAGTCGCCGACGCGAAACACTTGTGACAATGGTTTTAACAGTGGTCGTCGCGATTCGAGGTTTAAAAACGACGTCTAGGCGTGAAACCGAACCGAGACACGGGCTTGAGTGTGTTTATACGCGGTCGGAGTAGTATATCCCGTGCGGCGTCAGACAAATGCGCGAACTCAATATGAAGTATTTTTAGCGCGGTTCATTTCGAAAACGTTCGGTTACCAGGCAGGAGGCTCGCGATTTCGTATCGCAGGTGTTCCTCTCGTCCCTAGGAAGAAGAAGCGCGCAATTCCGTCCATCGCGATTCCGCGAACGTCGGACGACGCGGACAAATTCGAAATAGCACGGTTTCCCCGTATCATTTAACGTTGCGAGCTATTAGCCCGAGCAAACAAGCAATTCCGTCTGTCCTGAAACGTTCCGTGGAACCGTCCGGCCGCGGCCGGAAGCTAGATCCTCGAAAAGCAAGATAATCCAAGAGGAGACAGACTCACCTTGTTGTGCGGCAGCTGTGTGGGTACGTAGAGCGGCGGATCCAATCCGGGACTCGTCACCGCGTGACGTCCGATAATCCTGTCCGCCGGTTTCGCGTCGTATCCTTCCGGCTGGCCGATGTGGAACCCCTTGCTCTTCACCCAGAACCGGAACTTGCTGTTCTCGGCACTGTTCACTTCCTCGCCCCTCAGCGTTCTCAATATACGCGCGTACTTCTTAATCGTGATCGTCTTCGTTTTCGCCATATCACCGTACGTCTTTATCACCCACGGCTGATAAGCGTTGAACATGCTGTCGTTCTGGAACTTTTTCGGCATGCCGGGCTCCTGTCCCTTTTGCATGTAGCCGGCGCCGTTGGCGATGCCGGGAAAAGGCATGGTCACGCCGCCGCCGCCGCCGCCGTTCTTCGCGTCCCTCGCGTTCGAGTTCCCGTTACCGTAGCCGGAGTTGATGCCGGCGGCGCCCGCGGAGCTCAGCGAGGTGCAGGTCATGTTCGAGATGTCCAGGTACGAGACGGACGGGCTCTTGTTCAGATTGGTCGAGGTCCCGACGAACGTGGCCATCGAAGTGGACATGTACGGGATCGGGAGAGTTCCGGCGCAGAGGCCGGTCGTGGGACTGGGCGCCATGCCCAGCCCGGCGACGGTCGCGTACGGGGACACGTCGGGCATGTTCGTGGAGGACTGCCAGCCGTTGGACAGCCCGTTGCTGGAGGAAGACGTGTCCGCGGTCGACGTCGGCGACGTCTTCGTTTGATTCGACGACCTCGAGCTCGAGCCACGGCTCTTCGACGACGGGCTCGTCTCCGGCGTCGCGTTCTTGCTGTTAGCGGCGGCGTTCGTCGACGTTCCCCGGGACTTCTTCGCCGGCGGCTCGTCGCCGCCGCCCCGCGTCCCGTTCATCGAATTCAGATTCCCGTGGGACGGGCTGTTGTTGTTCTCGGACCTTGAACGCTTGCCGGAGTGCGAGCCGGACTGGTGCGACGGGGTCGGCGAATTGTTCACCGGCACTCTGCGACGGAGACCCATTGTCGCGCTGGCCATTATTCCCCGNAAAAAGGCATGGTCACGCCGCTACCGCCGCCGCCGTTCTTCCCGTCCCTCGCGTTCGAGTTCCCGTTACCGTAGCCGGAGTTGATGCCGGCGGCGCCCGCGGAGTTCAGCGAGCTGCAGGTCATGTTCGAGATGTCCAGGTACGAGACGGACGAGCTCTTGTTCAGATTGGTCGCGGTCCCGACGAACGTGGCCATCGAAGTGGACATGTACGGGATCGGGAGAGTTCCGGCGCACAGGCCGGTCGTGGGACTGGGCGCCATGCCCAGCCCGGTGACGGTCGCGTACGTGGACACGTCGGGCATGTTCGTGGAGGGCTGCCAGCCGTTGGACAGCCCGTTGCTGGAGGAAGACGTGTCCGCGGTCGACGTCGGCGACGTCTTCGTCTGATTCGACGACCTCGAGCTCGAGCCACGGCTCTTCGACGACGGGCTCGTCTCCGGCGTCGCGTTCTTGCTGTTAGCGGCGGCGTTCGTCGACGTTCCCCGGGACTTCTTCGCCGGCGGCTCGTCGCCGCCGCCCCGCGTCCCGTTCATCGAATTCAGAATCCCGTGGGACGGGCTGTTGTTGTTCTCGGACCTTGAACGCTTGCCGGAGTGCGAGCCGGACTGGTGCGACGGGGTCGGCGAATTGTTCACCGGCACTCTGCGACGGAGACCCATTGTCGCGCTGGCCATTATTCCCCGGGTATATTTAGTGCGGTTTGCCTGCCCTGCTGACGATCGATTTCACACTGTCACTAGTTCACCGGCCGCGTCGTCGTCGATCACCGAAACCGTCAACCACCGGCATTATCGTCCGGACGATGGTACACGCGTCGACAGACGGAGCACACACACAAAAGCCGATAGATACGAGGGCCGTGCCTCTGCCCGCTGTATATCCACGTCGTCCACTCGTTCCCGTCCTCGTTTCCGGGTTCCCTGCAACCAGAAAAATACGTTTCAAGACGACCGTTCATCGTCCGACAAGTCTGATTCTCGTCGTTATGGACACCGACGTTTTTTCATCGAATACTCCGGGATTTCGCAACGTGCTAAGACTCGCGAAGGGGGATGTGCGCGCGACAAGTTGGATCAGTTACGCGCGATTAAGCGACGGAAACGTTTAAACGAGGTTGGGCCCCGCTAATGAACCGAGGCGCGGAGCGCGAGGATAATGCGAGCTGAAATTCGCATACGAAATTGGTTTCCCAGTCGCGAGGCGCCTTTCTCTCGCCGCCGCTGCGAATTCTTTTCGCGCAAAATTAACCTCAGACCGGGACAGCCGTTGTTGCTCAATCCTGNCGTTTCAAGACGACCGTTCATCGTCCGACAAGTCTGATTCTCGTCGTTATGGACACCGACGTTTTTTCATCGAATACTCCGGGATTTCGCAACGTGCTAAGACTCGCGAAGGGGGATGTGCGCGCGACAAGTTGGATCAGTTACGCGCGATTAAGCGACGGAAACGTTTAAACGAGGTTGGGCCCCGCTAATGAACCGAGGCGCGGAGCGCGAGGATAATGCGAGCTGAAATTCGCATACGAAATTGGTTTCCCAGTCGCGAGGCGCCTTTCTCTCGCCGCCGCTGCGAATTCTTTTCGCGCAAAATTAACCTCAGACCGGGACAGCCGTTGTTGCTCAATCCTGGCCGCCGCGGAAAATTGTAGTTTAACTAATTACGCGCTTCCCTGCAGATTTCCTTCGCCGGCCTATCGAATTTCGCAACGCATTGTCATAATAAACTTCGACGGGCTGTCGTCGCGAACTGCTTCTTCTACCGAGGAAGACTGACAAAGGACTGGGCGTCCGTCAGGATTAACGGGCGAGAAAGAGTCGTACGACGCGTGGCCATTGTCTTCTAAACACGGTAAAAACTAGTTCCGCTTATTCTCATTCTAATGAAAATTCCTATCTGGTCCCACGGACGGTTCGAAAGTTTGTGTACGTTCATTTTGACGCCTCTGACAATCATTACGTTCCGCAGTCATCGAGGGAATGATATATCCTGCTAGCGTTACACTCGAGCGAGGACGCGGCGAAAAAAAAATAAAAAAAAAAAACGGATAACTGTCGACGCTTTAAACGAACCGACGCTCGACGAAATCAATATAGGAGCCGGCGATTCATCGTTCCGGCGTAACGAGCCGCGACGCTTCCGTCGCGCGGAAAACGACGGAGGAACGCGGTTTCATGCAAATTAGTCGACGTCGAACAAAATTTCAAGAAGACGTTCTAATAAAAAAAAATATCAATTTCCCGGGTGAACTCGCGCCCGGGGCGCGCGCAGTCGTCGCGTCGCGTCGGAAACGTTTATCGAATTATCTCGGCGAGGAAACGGATTAATGATATGAGAAATGAGTACGACTGATCTCCCGTCCCGTATCATTTCGAGCAGTTAAGGGCCCGTGGATGCGCGTTAATGGATTTTCGTAAGACAGGTGTTAGAACGTCGGCGCGACATAGATGGTATGCAATTAGACGCGAGCGCGACTCGGACAGCGCGCAGCGAATTAGGAAACCGGTTATTTAACCAGCCGCCGACTTCCTTCGCGTGCCGTCACTGCCTAGCCATGTTGGAGCGTCATTGAGAAAGTGGCTGGGCGCGTGCCGATTTCGTAGAATCGGGACTACGCGACATTTGTTATAAACTAATAACGTTTGCGTTATCAGGCGAGTTCCGATGGTTTCGACGTGAAATTTCCGAGCGTATCTCATTCGATTCTGCGGGGTCTCTAATGAGTTTTTATTTCGCTACGGAATCCAATTTTCAACCCCTCGTTGACCGTTCACCCTTCGTTATTCCCTATCTCAGATAACCCCTCGGTCATAATCGGGACGAGACCTTCGTCGGCGGACGAAATCGTCCCGAGTGAAATTTTCTTATCCCCGATATGATAACGTTATTGAAAAATTGTTCCTTGAATCTTGGGAACGAGATCGGGGGGAGCTGGACTAATCGAGTGAGACTTTATTCCCGTAATTATTGCGGGCCATGCGACGGGCGTGACGAACAGGACGTTCGTAGATATAGAGCGTATCAGATAATCGTCAAGGCGAGCACTAACTCGATAAAGCGGATCGCGCACTACAGCGATAGCCCGAATCGAACAATAGCACGTCCAGATAAGAGAATTTAACGCACAGAAGACGACTCTAGACTATATCTTCTAATTCCCCAAATATCGAATATTCCTGTCGAACGAAACGACCGAATCGGTCTCTGCCCGAGAGACTGCGAGGCCGAAAGATTTCGAGGACAAAAAGGGCAGTTTTTAAGCGAAACTATCGATCGGAACGAATAACTGTTGTCCCAGGGTCGTCGCCGATGGAGGGGGCTTGAATTAAGAAGAACGGCGAGCCTTGACACGCGGATGTCTCCTCGGCGATCGGATACTTCTGATCGTCTCGGAAAAACCAGATCCTTGAGATCGGCTCGCGTGCCACGGAATTCAACCGGGAAACGCGTACTGGCTAGGAATGCGGTGCACACGGGTAAAATTAGAGCGGACCGATGCCGACACGCCGAGGACGTTAATCGCGCGAACGAGAAAATTGACGGCGTCACGTCACCTTTCACGCGAAACCAGGCTTCTGTGCGTACCACCGCGCACCGCCGGCGCCGATTTTCACCGATTGTTCGCCATGCGACCGGCTCGTAACAATTTTTCTCAGAACGCAACAAGTTCCTGCCTAACGGCTTTCCACGGCTCGGTTCCACGAAACTTTTCTTTTCGTCAATGCAAATACTAAATGTCCGGAGACGTCCGTTCGTCGTTACAGTGACTTAGCAAGATCCCTCCTGACATTGCGGTCACTATGGATTCCTCTCGTGCCGCCCGGTCTTCAATTTCATGGATCATATTTTTACCGACGGCTCTTTTGTTAAAAAGTCGCGTCGGTTTCCCGGAATCCTAAACCGAAGGACGCGATGCGTCCTGATTTTCCACGACCCGTCCTAGTTCCGTTTGAACGTGATCCGACGACAATTTAGCTTCGCAGCTGCAACCCGTCGATTCCAAAGGTGTTTTCGATTACTCCTCGCGAACCGGCGGCGTCGCCTCTATTTTTATTCCAATAAGAACCCGATCTTAAATACGTCCGACGCGACACGCGTCTGCTCTCCGAAAAGATATCTCGGAACCGAGTCGCTAATTGATTCTAAAATTATCTCCGCCCGATCTTATCGAATCCCCCCGGTCGTCGGAATATCTCGTAAATAAAAATCTGTCGACTCTCGGGCTCGTTCGGGGAAAGTCTCCCGGAGATTCTCGAAAACGCCTGCCACTCCGGGTCCTAAATAATTCATCCGGTTCGAAAATCTCGCGAGCCAAACGCGTCCCGATTTTCCACGAGGCGGGCCGTTAAGCGGAGGCCCTCGACGATTTGGCAGCGCGCTGCGACCTCACGTGTGAAAGCTCGAAAGAGAGAGAGAGAGAGCAAGAGAGAGAGAGAGAAAGCGAGAAAGAGAGAGGCGAGCGGGCGCAATCGATTACCGTGGTCGAAACTCGCGGTCGACCGATACCGGATCCAATAACCCGGGCGCAATAGCAGCCGCGCGCGCTCCTTTAGGTGGCAGAAACCAGGTCCTCCTCGCGTTCTCCTCTCTCTGGCCGGCGCGGCTTAAAGCGGCATACAAGTCACGTACCGGCATGGGACCACCGAGTATTATGGCGCGTCCTCTGCCCTGAACGCCCGCCGCCCTCGCCCTCCGCCCATCCCACTTTACCCGACCCGTTCGTCCCCCTGTACCCGCCGTCCCGACCTTCTCTTCGCCGACGCGACGTCATATACATATTACGCGCGGCGTATAATGTGGGTGCCGCTTGCACGCCGCGGCGAGGCGGCCCGGTGTCACGCTACGTGCTTCCTGCCCGCAGGCCATGGTGTGACAAAAGGCCTTATGTCCGCCCGCTCGTGGAACACTCGTGATCGCAATGTGTAATCAAGCTCGCATGGCCACTGTATTACCGCGTACGTATACACCTACTCCGCCGTGGCCCGCGGCCATCCGTACACGAGCCGCGCACGCAACCACGCACCTACGTACAGTATAATACGCACGCACGCGAGTAGTAAGTAGTAACGCGCCGCTTTTGGTCGGCCACGACCCTTCCTTTACAAACATCGCTTTCGCAACGCAACTGATATCTTTTCCGCCGCGACGTCGTCGCCGTCGTCCTCCCGGCTATCGGTACGCGCGTCCCGTCGCGTCGCTCTCCTATACCTGGCAGACCGCGAATTTCGTGTAAAAGATTATTTTTTTCTCGACCGAGGCCTGGATTAGAGCGGTCTCCTCGCGCGGGATTCGGTTTTGGCTCGGGCGAGGGATCCGCCGCCGCCGCCGCCGTCGCCCGGACCGGCCCGGGGAAAACCGTCTACCTGTTTTTCAATGGAAATGGGTAGGCCGGGAAAGTTAAGAGTGGAAAAGGCCAATCCCGGCCCCCGTGTGTCCCCGACGTGTGTTGCACTTTTGGCAGTTGCCGAAGCGGCGTGAAACGTGTTTACCTAGACTATTGATCGAAGGGTGCGAGAGATCCGTGTTCGGGGCAGAGGTGTGCGGCTTCCGGAAAACTTCGCCGTGGCGAGGGGACGAGGGCCGGGAAATTTTTGTTGGGCTCCTACCTCGGGGCCGAGAGTGCCGTCGCACCCGGGGCAACGGGGGGAGGGAGAAGGGGGGCAAGGGATAGGTTACGGATATTCGAGAGCCGGGCTCGGAATAGCCGAGCGTATCCATGCGTCAGGAAACTTTCGAGACCTCGGCTCGACAACTCGGCGAGGACACGCTTTTGCGCCACGCTTTGATATTTTTCCTGGCTCGATCGGAATTTTTCCGCGACTCGATTCGACGTTTCATATTTTCGCGTTTTATTTTCTGCACGGGGAGGAGGAGGAGGGGGAGCAGCTCCCGGCGCAATTCCCGAAGTAATTTCAAAGAATTCCTTCATGACATTTTCTCGTTTAATCAAACGTACCGCGCTTTCTTAATTATCGGATGCGTCGCGATTTCTACTAAATTGCATTAGCGTTTAATTATCGATTTTTCCGGCGTCGCGGATTCCGTACAATATGAAATAATTCTTTTTCCGAAGCCGTGGAAGCGAATGAAAACCGAACCGCGAAAAACCGTAAATAAAGAGAGAGAAAGAACAATGGCCAAAACACCTTACCAGAGGAGGAAACACCTGCTCTAACTGTTTCCAAAATCCGGTTCTCCTTCTCCCTCGAATTTCTCAATTACCACGAACCGATCAGCAAAGATCATCGATCGGTTTACCGACTTTGGACGATCACAAACACTATTTTTAATCAATCACAATGGCACAGCGTCGACGCGTTTTAAACTCTGTTTACAGATCCTCGGCTGTCATTCACAAAAACACTTGTATATCTGTTAGGAATTCGTTTCCCTCGGCGGCGTCACGTTTTCACCGGTGTGTCTCACGCGCCCCGCGGTGGTTCGAATGTCTGAAACGAAGCGGCGCAGAAAACCGAGAGACCGTGGGCAGGCAATTTCTGCGCCGGTCGCGGTCGGTCGGGATCTAATCCGCGCCGCGAACAGCCACCTCTCGTGATATGTACTGCCCTCCCGTTACATGCACGGTGAACCGCGGAGGAGAAAAGCGCGTCGCGTCGAACGGTTCGGCTTGGTGTCCCGAGCGGCAGTAAGCTGAATTCCCAAACGGGCGGGTGTGGCGACCGTCCCGCAACCGAAACGGATGCCGCTATCTCCTCCGACACGCTGCCGCGACTCCCGGCGTTTTCTCCCACCCTCCTCCTCACCCTGCCCTCACTCCTCCCACGCTTCCTGCCCTCCTCCGCGACGCGATTCCCAACTTTTTCAATTCTTCTCCTTCCATGCACGCGATTTTTCCACCTTATTCTTTCTTATCCTTTCACTGATTTCCTGCCAAATGACACGCGTCTCAAAGTTTTTAATTTACAGACGCTTGTTTCCTCTCGGCACGAGTAATCCGCGAGGAAACAACGAATTCTCAAAAAGCTGCCGCCTCCGCGTTAGAAACCTTTTGATTTCTCCATACGCTTTCTTTCTCTCCTCCTTGTTACCTTTTCCACCGCGGCCCAAAGGAATCTTTGCACAATTTACTCCTGAAAACGTTTTCGCGGTTTCAGAAAGACCGTTTCACAGATTCACACTAGAAGAACCACAGTAATTATAACACAGAGCGATTTCATCGATTCCGATGAATGGATCACTTACACGTCGACGCTGTTGCCATTGACGAGAGTATCGCACATTTTATTCTAAACGATCGCNACCTTACCAGAGGAGGAAACACCTGCTCTAACTGTTTCCAAAATCCGGTTCTCCTTCTCCCTCGAATTTCTCAATTACCACGAACCGATCAGCAAAGATCATCGATCGGTTTACCGACTTTGGACGATCACAAACACTATTTTTAATCAATCACAATGGCACAGCGTCGACGCGTTTTAAACTCTGTTTACAGATCCTCGGCTGTCATTCACAAAAACACTTGTATATCTGTTAGGAATTCGTTTCCCTCGGCGGCGTCACGTTTTCACCGGTGTGTCTCACGCGCCCCGCGGTGGTTCGAATGTCTGAAACGAAGCGGCGCAGAAAACCGAGAGACCGTGGGCAGGCAATTTCTGCGCCGGTCGCGGTCGGTCGGGATCTAATCCGCGCCGCGAACAGCCACCTCTCGTGATATGTACTGCCCTCCCGTTACATGCACGGTGAACCGCGGAGGAGAAAAGCGCGTCGCGTCGAACGGTTCGGCTTGGTGTCCCGAGCGGCAGTAAGCTGAATTCCCAAACGGGCGGGTGTGGCGACCGTCCCGCAACCGAAACGGATGCCGCTATCTCCTCCGACACGCTGCCGCGACTCCCGGCGTTTTCTCCCACCCTCCTCCTCACCCTGCCCTCACTCCTCCCACGCTTCCTGCCCTCCTCCGCGACGCGATTCCCAACTTTTTCAATTCTTCTCCTTCCATGCACGCGATTTTTCCACCTTATTCTTTCTTATCCTTTCACTGATTTCCTGCCAAATGACACGCGTCTCAAAGTTTTTAATTTACAGACGCTTGTTTCCTCTCGGCACGAGTAATCCGCGAGGAAACAACGAATTCTCAAAAAGCTGCCGCCTCCGCGTTAGAAACCTTTTGATTTCTCCATACGCTTTCTTTCTCTCCTCCTTGTTACCTTTTCCACCGCGGCCCAAAGGAATCTTTGCACAATTTACTCCTGAAAACGTTTTCGCGGTTTCAGAAAGACCGTTTCACAGATTCACACTAGAAGAACCACAGTAATTATAACACAGAGCGATTTCATCGATTCCGATGAATGGATCACTTACACGTCGACGCTGTTGCCATTGACGAGAGTATCGCACATTTTATTCTAAACGATCGCGTCCAAAATCGGCTGCCTCGAGACGGGTCTACCCGTGAAAGCGTAACGCGCTCGAAACGGAGCACGCGGCCGTCAGCGACGCGCCGCCGGATCACTTTCCTCGTGACACTTTTTCGAGGACGGAAAACGGCGAGCATGGCAACCGGCCCGGGCCGAGCCGTCGACGTTGTTCGCGTGACGTTTCGTCACGGGCGAGACGCGCGCGGTGGTCGCGTGCGAAAAGAAAGCCGAGGGGAAGGAGGCGAGGGATCGACGGCCGTCCGTTCATCTCCATATTCATAGAGGGGAACGTCGCGGCGGCGCGACGATTCCGTGAGCTTTAACGAGCCGTAAAACGCGGCGCAAAAAAAACGAGGAAAAAGTCGCGGGCGCGATTACCGCCGCCTTTTCGAATGGCCGAGCCGCGAGTCATCGCCGCGGCTTACAAAGAATTCGTTTACGCACTCACTTTTCGTGTATATCCTCGATCGGCCGATGCGTCACTCGCGCGAAAACGCGAGGGAAAAACGAGGACGAAGAGGCGCGGGCGGCAGCGAAGACTGGGAGCGCGAAAAAAATAAAACGAACGAAGAGGCGAAGCACTTGACTCGCACGACACACACCGTATCACCGACCTGCACGAGAGCACGGTAGCGAGTTCCCGTGGATCCTCGAGTAGTATCCACCGTGACGATCCGTGCGTGCCGCGTGTCCACGTTCCGAAAGTGTCACCTCCCTCTCCAGTCGGTCGGCTTCAGACGTGTGCACCGGCGAAGATCCGTGAAAGGAGGAAGAGGCGAGAGATCCAGTCGCGGTCGGCCGATTCTCTCTCTTTCCTTCCCGGGGCCCCTCTTCTATCTTTCACTTCCCTCCGGCTCCTCGGAAGGCGTCTTTTTCCTTTTCGGTTTTCCAACCCCCTTATTTTTCTTTTAGCCGCACGTTCGACGTCGCGCGGTAACGAGCGCGAGACGAGTAAGTAGTCTATAGGAAGGAGGGAACAGACACGTTGCGAGACGCGAACGTCCCGCCGAGGAGGAAGGAGGAGAGGACGTCGGAAGACGAGGCGGGGGTGCGGCGGAGGAAAACCGAGCAANCGACGATTCCGTGAGCTTTAACGAGCCGTAAAACGCGGCGCAAAAAAAAAAACGAGGAAAAAGCCGCGGGCGCGATTACCGCCGCCTTTTCGAATGGCCGCGAGTCATCGCCGCGGCGTACAAAGAATTCGTTTACGCACTCACTTTTCGTGTATATCCTCGATCGGCCGATGCGTCACTCGCGCGAAAACGCGAGGGAAAAACGAGGATTAAGAGGCGCGGGCGGCAGCGAAGACTGGGAGCGCGAAAAAAAGAAAACGAACGAAGAGGCGAAACACTTGACTCGCACGACACACACCGTATCACCGACCTGCACGAGAGCACGGTAGCGAGTTCCCGTGGATCCTCGAGTAGTATCCACCGTGACGATCCGTGCGTGCCGCGTGTCCACGTTCCGAAAGTGTCACCTCCCTCTCCAGTCGGTCGGCTTCAGACGTGTGCACCGGCGAAGATCCGTGAAAGGAGGAAGAGGCGAGAGATCCAGTCGCGGTCGGCCGATTCTCTCTCTTTCCTTCCCGGGGCCCCTCTTCTATCTTTCACTTCCCTCCGGCTCCTCGGAAGGCGTCTTTTTCCTTTTCGGTTTTCCAACCCCCTTATTTTTCTTTTAGCCGCACGTTCGACGTCGCGCGGTAACGAGCGCGAGACGAGTAAGTAGTCTATAGGAAGGAGGGAACAGACACGTTGCGAGACGCGAACGTCCCGCCGAGGAGGAAGGAGGAGAGGACGTCGGAAGACGAGGCGGGGGTGCGGCGGAGGAAAACCGAGCAAAGTCGGCGGCAGACTCGGTTGACTCGGTGGCCGAGCGGTATCTCACCCGCGAAAAGCGTCCCGCGATCAGGTGACAGCGGAAGTACACACCGGCGCTACTACGGGAACGGGAGAGAGAGAGAGAGAGAGGAACGAGCGAGCGGGTATGCGCGCGGAACGCGATAGGAGTCGCGCGAACGAGACGGAACGAATGGGACGGTCGGTTTCCCAACGGAGACAGAAGCCGGGGACCGGGCCGTTGGTGGGGGCGTGTGGCGGAACGGCGGGAGGTTAAACACGCCGAACGTCGGCTGGAGGATGGAGAGGCGCGACGGCGGGAGGAAGAGGGAACGAGAGCCGGCGCTCGTGCGTTCCGAGTGTGACTGACGGCGAGAAGAGACGAGAAAGAAGAGCCGGAGAACAGGCAGGAGACGAAGGAAACCAGGGAGGAAACCGACGACGGTGGGAGAAAAAGAAGACGAGCGGCAGACGGAACGTGGAGGCGACCGTCCCGCCGGGAGGAACAAAGAAGAGGAGCGAGAGGCGAGAGACGACGTTGCGAGGGTGCGAAGGAGCGAGGAAGAACGAGAAACGGATATAGAGGCGGCGTACGCGCTCGCCGGGGTGGAAGAGCGCGCGCACGCGGGTTCTCTCTGTCGAAGGGGGAAGTCGAGGGAGAGAAGGGCTCCCTGATCGCTTCTGAGTGCAAACGGTTCGGCGTGCGGTGGGACACTGGCAGGCGGGCGGCTGGCTGAAACTGCTTTGGATAGCGGGTGGCGAGCGGTGCGATACTCTACGGGACGGGACGGGCCGAGAGCCGAGCCGGGACCCCCATCCACCTATACGGGAACCGTTCGTTCGTTCGTTCGTTCGTTCGTTGGTTCGTTCGTTCGTTCGTTCGTTCGGTCGGTCGCCCCTCGTGCCAGGGCGAAAGAGAGACAGGGAAAAAGAGAGAGAACGGGCCGACAGACGCGCCACGCAGAGAGTCCGCCAGTTCGCCACACAGCCGTGCTCTCGTACGAACGGTGAGTCAGGCAACCGAGCGGGCAGGCAACGCAGGCAAGCCAGGCAGGCAGGCATGCAGGCAGGAAAGGCAGGCAGGCAGACTGGCAGGCAGGCGGGCGAGCGAGCAAGGCAAGGCACGTTACTACGCCAACGGCGTCGCCTGCCCTCGCAGTCCGATTCCGTCTCCGTCGCACCATCCCTGCCGCGACTTGGCCGTCTTCGTCGCCGCCGAGTTCCGTCCTCCTCTCGCTCGAGCGGCTCGTCTTTCGGGGCGCTTCTCTCTTTCTCCTCTCTTCTGTTCCCTCGTTTCTCCGACGCTCCGTTCCGTGCCGTTACTCCCTTCACCTCTCCGCCGGCTTCTCACCCCCGATCTCCTCGTCGTCGTCGCCCTCCTCCCCTTTCCTCACGCTTCAGCCGATGCTCTCTTCCGCAAGCGCGCACAATCCCGCCTCTCTTTTTCTCCACGGTTCTTATCCTTGTCTCGGATTCTCGCCCCTTCCATCCTTCTCCTCGCCACCCTCGCCGTCCCTCTCTCTCTCTCTCTCTCTCTTTCTCTCTGGCCATGCACACACCGCTCCCTCGTTCTCCCGACCGTCGGCTTCTCTTTGTCGTCCCGTCCTCGCCGCTCCTCGGCGCCTCTTCGTCGCTCACCGCGATCTCTGTCTGGCCCCAGGTCGTTCCTCGTCGGCCCGTCCTCTTCGTTTGCTCGCCGTCCCGCTCCGACCGCCGTTCTCCGTCCTCTCGAGCGCGCGCGCGCTCGCCCACACTCGAGCGGTAGCATATCGTAGGTCCGCCTGCCTACCGGAGCTTTTCAGACACCGACGAACGTGCTGGAGGCTCGAAAGCACGACGGAGGGGCCGGCGGCGGCGGGGCGAGCGGAACGGACGGGAATAAAAAAAAGAAAAAAAACAGTTTTCGAGCGAGAGAGCCGGGCGGGACGAGAGAGATAAAACGAAACGTGACCGCGGGGATGTAACGGGTGTGTGTGCAACACGACGGCACGACGACTCCCGCGTCGCCCTCCTTGTTCACGAATTTTTCGCCGCTCACGAGCCGGCACCGGGATGAGTTTCGGGAAACCCCGGCAGCCGAGGTGGAAATTGCTTCCAGAGAAATTGGATTTCACGATAATGGCGCGAATCGGTTCCAGAGATTCCCAGGAAACCAAAACGCCGGGAAAAGGAGCGGAGCGGCGCGGTCCCGCTTCGATTCGTCCCGTATTGCCCGCCGCTTGTAAATTTCTCGATACGCGCCACCAAAATATCTCTCTGGCTTCCCCTCTCTTCCCGGCCGACGTCGACGGAGATCGCGTTTTACCGCTCGCGTCGACAATTCTGAACTTCGAACTAATTGATACCAACGAAACCCGATCAGAGACAATTCTTCTATATTAGATCATTTTTTCGACGCAGTAAAATCGTAGTCGACGACGAATCGGACTTTGCAAACGTTGCCAGTTCGTCGGGGAACGTTTTCCGTTTGTAACGGGCGGTTGCGGTTTCGTCTAAGGAGATTTATGTAACGTCTTCGTCGCTGCTAATTGGCGGGCCCTTCAGAGGGCAACAGCCAGTCACCGCTGGTTGCGATCGCAAACAGAATTAGTATGATTTGCGGTTTGCGAATCGCTCGAACGCGGAACTAGCGGCGAACTCTCTTGACGCTATAAATTATTTCTTTGGTGTCCATCTTCCCAGCACGCGCGTGAACTTAATTGCCAATTGTGCAAGAAATTCCTGTACAGAATCGAAGACTCCGAACGTCTCAGAAGCATTTTTCGAAACGATTGTTAATCGTCGGTTTAATCGCAGGAAAAGACGAACCCGGTTAGCTTTCTTATTTCGCAATCTGCTCATTATCATTACTATTTACCGCAGCAGCATGATTCTCCGGAACCAGGAGGGAACTTGGCTCTCTCCTGATCGTCGGAGGAGATAAGAGAAACGAGCGAAGGCTGTTGGCCGCTGGAGGAGCCGACCGGACCGGCAGGAAGCGAGCCGATCGGTCAGGGAGCGCGAAAGCGCGCGGAAACTTGGTTCCGATCGGGGGCAAGTCGGTCTCAGCTATTCCTCCCAAGTATTCAGCGCACACAGACCCGCGGGCGTAGTCTCCGAAGTTGCCTTAATCTCCACCCGTCTCTTTCGTGCTGGAGACGACAGACTTCGAGGGTGACTTTGCGTTCGACCGGTGAGAGCGAGACAAAGCGGGGCCGAAGGTGGCCGCGCGACGGAGAGGCATCGTCGTAATCCGGGCAAAGAAAGAAAGAAAGAGCGGCGGGGAAAAGAAGACGNCGGAGACGACAGACTTCGAGGGTGACTTTGCGTTCGACCGGTGAGAGCGAGACAAAGCGGGGCCGAAGGTGGCCGCGCGACGGAGATGCATCATCGTAATCCGGGCAAAGAAAGAAAGAAAGAGCGGCGGGGAAAAGAAGACGACGACGGAACGGGACGGGGGGAAGAAGAATACCTGGGCACAAAGGCAAAACACGGGCCCCGGTTCGGGGAATCCACCGAGACATCTTTGCAGAACTGATTAGAGCAATTTCGCCAAACTTTCTCCTTTAAAATGTTTATGGCCCACGTGGCGTGTAAAACTTATGGCCCGCATCTCGTACGGCGTGGTGAATGAACGCATTCGTTTCGGGTTACGGCGCGATTGTCGCCTATGAAAGCGGCCCGCAAGGACCAGAGAGAGAGAGAGAAGGGCGGGGCGAACCGTGCCTAGGACGAGTAGACGAACGCAGTGGGAGGGCGGTACCCCCTTAACACCGGGCACGAGGCAAAAAGGGGTCCAGCTGCGCCGCATCCTTGTCCGAAGGGAGCCCGGGGATTATTAAAACGCCGACGGCCGGGGTGGGAGCGAGGGCGCTCGTTCTACTGTTACCGGGGCCTCTCTCTGCATTCGGGGACTAGTTACCTGCCAGCTTTAAGGATCCTAATACTTTATTTAGGGTGTGCCCATTGTGGGCCAGGAAACACTAAACGAGGCTATTAAAAGACTAGACCGAACCTCCAGACCTGCTTATATTCGAGACTTAGCTCGGGGCGAGTTTACAGACTTACGGTTCATGGATTTATCGAATTACACCGGTTTCCGTTTAATGATTATGAATAATTTGAAAGACTTACCCTGTAAAGCAAGTATTGTCTTCCTTCTATGATAATAGTCGTCTTCGGTTGATCCTCTCTGCGGGTCGACGATCGTTCCGCTGTGACAAACATAAATTTTGCGTTAAGAAATTGGAATTACGGTAAATATCCTAATTTCTGTTCACGTCTCAATGTTCTCTCGTCGAGTATCTTTTTATAATTTAAAAACGACAGAAACGACGTGAACAAAAATCAGGAAATTTCGCCCGTTCTTTAATTTTCCAGAAAGACGGGAACACGTGAGAGTATTCGAATTGCGGGAGACGGTAGCTACTCTTCTGGCCGAGCTGTTTATCTCTCTCGCTCTTAGCGCGGAACAGGTTACTCGCGGCCGAGGCGCGCATAATCGCACGGAAACGTTCCGCAAACAGCTCTCCGTCCCGGGGTCCATAGATTCCCGCCGAGTTTGTCCCGGATATCGTGGAGGCTAGCCGCGGGTAGGGATCGTGCCGGCGCGGCAACGTCCCGTCACTAATTACATTCTCCTCGCGCAATCACGGCCGCGTGTACACTTACGCCCGTCCCGTCCCGTTCGTCCCGGCCGTCCCGTTCGTCCCGTTCGTCCCGGCCGTCCCGTCCCGTCCCGTTCCGTACCGTCTGCCTGGCCCGCGTCCAATTGCCCCACGTCGGATCCGAGCCTCTCCTTCTTGGCTGCCCTCTCGGGAGTTCTCTTTCTTCGAGCCGCACGTTCCTCCGTTACCCGTACCTCTTTTGGATACCTGGAATTCTGAGGTTACTCGCGAGCAGCCTGGTAACACCTCGCTCCTATGCGACGAGGTGTCCGGGCCTGGATTCCGACGCTTTAGTGTTTGAGGAGTTGCGAGGGTGAAGCAGCCAGGGTAGTTTGGTTGGGAGCCAACCTGAGTGGTCGAGGGGACGGTGTTAATGGAGAAATTTTCAGCAAATTCTCCGATTTTCACCTGCGATAGATTTTAGAGAGCGCAGCAAGCGGTAGAAAACGAAAATCTCTTCAATTAGGATTAAGAATATTTACAATAGAGAGTACGAAACTGGTTATTGAAAATGTCTGGTGCTTCTGGCTCCGGGATTTCGAGCCAATTCGCTTTGACGTTTTCGGCGTTAGGGATGTAACGAGTTTTGAGAAAGGGATGACGGTTTTTTGGGGATTTGCGAACTGTAGCAGAGCGAAAGCGAGGTAGGCAGGAAATTGGATTCTAATTCGCAGTAGGGCTTGATAATGCAAGAGGAGACGGGACAGACAGAAACCAGATTTTTGGGTATAATTGAGAGAAGAGAAAACACGCGCGTATGTACATTCGAGGACGAAGTCGGAAATCGTGCAACAAACGAAATTCGGTTTTCGGTCGAAATTCAACTTATATACATTTATCTTACAATTTTCCTGGAACAATCAAGTCGATAGTAGGGGAAAGAGAAATGCAATAGCCGGAGCGGCGAAAGCGATAAAATTTTATCTGCGAAGGCACGCCACGCAAAAATCCATACACTCGTTCAACCCCTTTAACGCGCGCCCCTCCTGTTACGGGGCTAGATCCGTAAAAGTTGAAACACTCGGGCTCGGAGATACGTCGCAGTTTTATCCGCACGATTGCGCGTGGATATCGAGCCGTGGATGTCTTCGCAACCCGTTCCCGTCGAACACCGATTATCCTTGAACAGGACCTACCCTGGAACAAGCTCTTTCCTCCGAATTAAGTCTCAACACTCTTAATCTGAAAATTAATACTTGCATGCATCACATATTTACATTGTTATGTACAAAACGTTAATTGAATTCGATTTAGCTGCCATAATTTGTCACACAGTGGAGAAATATATATACATAAGAAAACGAGGCAAGGCCGGGAAAATATGTACAGGGTTGAGCAACGTTTAACTCGAGCAGTGTTATGTACAATTTAGGGTAATTCTAATCGGTTACAATTTCTCATTAATTACAGTAATTAGCTTGGCGGCGTAGGAATGGGAGAGTAATAAAGCACGAGGAGGAGAAAATAAAGCGGGGTTCAAGAAATATGTACAGAGATACGCGGATNTGAAACACTCGGGCTCGGAGATACGTCGCAGTTTTATCCGCACGATTGCGCGTGGATATCGAGCCGTGGATGTCTTCGCAACCCGTTCCCGTCGAACACCGATTATCCTTGAACAGGACCTCCCCTGGAACAAGCTCTTTCCTCCGAATTAAGTCTCAACACTCTCAATCTGAAAATTAATACTTGCATGCATCACATATTTACATTGTTATGTACAAAACGTTAATTGAATTCGATTTAGCTACCATAATTTGTCACACAGTGGAGAAATATATATACATAAGAAAACGAGGCAAGGCCGGGAAAATATGTACAGGGTTGAGCAACGTTTAACTCGAGCAGTGTTATGTACAATTTAGGGTAATTCTAATCGGTTACAATTTCTCATTAATTACAGTAATTAGCTTGGCGGCGTAGGAATGGGAGAGTAATAAAGCACGAGGAGGAGAAAATAAAGCGGGGTTCAAGAAATATGTACAGAGATACGCGGATCCTCGATTCATAGAGCCGTTGCACACAATTTACACTTATTTTATAAATGATTTCGTGCCGCGGTTAAGCGGCGTAATTAGCGTCGCGCGGTAACGCGATACAAGCGTAAGGAAATAAAGGAAGGACGGGGGCGAAATTTGAACAAGGATACGCAACGTTTAACTCATGCGGTGTTATATAGAGGGGTTAAGATCTCCCGGGGAGAATTCCCCGAAGATACCACTTGGAAAAGTCAAAGTTGAACGAAGTAAGTTGGGAAGCCGCCGCCGCCGCCGCCGTTTCGAGGGCGGCCTCGAGGATGAGCGCGCAAGAAGAATGGAGCCGCGTTAACGACGTGAAATTTCGCACGCGCGCGATATCTTCGTCGGTTAACTGGCGACTTCCTCGCTAAGCAGGAAGATCCCGGCCCGCGATGGATGGGGTTTGTACAGGAAGCCGGGATTTTCTTACTCGCGCGGGGATTCGCCCGCGTCGGCTAACGGAAACGAGTTATCCCGCGTGTTGATCTTGGATCGCGCGCGGAAAGCTATGTACATAGAAAAATCTCGCCAACTTTTATACCTGATAATTTTCGACGCGCCCCTGCGTCGGCTCCTTCGCGTCGTCAGGTCGCAAAATTTCATGCATCAATCCTGGAGGAATTTTGCACAAACGGTGATCACCAATTTCAATATTCACACTAATTTATTTACAAGACTACTGCGTTTTCATGCGTCGGTCGCGAGAAATTCTTCGCGCAGAGGCGCGATCGTCGGTTGAAAACCGAGCGCTTATGTACATTATTTACACGGGGAAATTCTGAGCGCAGCTGCCACCCCGAAGGAATTTTCTTTAGATAGAAAAAGCGGCCGGGTGATCTTTTTCACGGCGAGTAAAAGGGTGAGCGTATGAAAACGAGAGTCGGAAGGGGTAAATCAGTTCACNGAATTTCATGCATCAATCCTGGAGAAATTTTGCAAACGGTGATCACCAATTTCAATATTCACACTAATTTATTTACAAGACTACTGCGTTTTCATGCGTCGGTCGCGAGAAATTCTTCGCGCAGAGGTGCGATCGTCGGTTGAAAACCGAGCGCTTATGTACATTATTTACATGGGGAAATTCTGTGCGCAGCTGCCACCCCGAAGGAATTTTCTTTAGATAGAAAAACTGGCCGGGCGATCTTTTTCACGGCGAGCAAAAGGGTGAGCGTATGAAAACGAGAGTCGGAAGGGGTAAATCAGTTCACCGCGGAACTTAGCGTCGACCGCTAACTGCTCAACGTATAACCGGCTAATTACGTTAAGATGGATTACTTGGGAAGTGTATTTCAGTCGAACGAATTGGCTTAAAGGAAACGGAGTAGGCGGCGAGCCTTTAAAGGCGATGTACGCGTCGCGTACGGGCCGCGGGCTCTCGGCCACTTAATAAATTAATGCTAATAACGAAGAACGGCTAATTACAGGAGGGGAGCGGAAAAAAGACGGGCGATGATCCGCAAACGCGGCCGCGCGTAATTAGTTAACCGAGTGAAACGAACGAACCGGCCATAAAACTCGCCGCTTATGGGTGTAAATTAACCGAATCGTTTAGGGTTGCGCCGTTCCGAACGTACCGCCCGGCCGAGGGAATCGGTCCCGATTCTGATCGAAGGGACGGTATTGATTCTTCGGCGGCCGGCAAGGGTTGTTTCCCGAACGGGACACGTGGGAGGAGAGTTATGTCGCCCTTTTGTCGTCCCGCGATGTATTTTGCACGCGTGACCGTGTTTGCGTGGAAAGCCGATAGTTTCGTGGCAGGAAATACAGAAAAATGTAGAACAGAAAATATATAATACAAAAGCGTGAAAGAGAATCTACAAATAGAAATAAAACGTAAGATCACTTCCCTGTATATGTACAGTTCGAGCACTTCCTCTCATCAAAACGAAATCAATCCACACTTATCAACACTCTTTAAACAATCGTGACAAAACACAAAATCCCTTGTTTCCCTCAAAAGCCAGCGGATCGAGACTTGTACGAGTTCGCTGGTCGAGAGAGAGAGAGACCGACGCTCCATCCCTTCCAAGAACGGTCTAGTTTCCGGGTCGAGCCCGATCGGCGGCTAGAAAAACCGAACCGTCGCTCGATAACGCGACGCCGGCGTCGAATGTGGGTTAATTAGAGCGGCAATTAGCGTAATCACCGCGAGCACGGCGCGTGGAATCGCCGCTTTCGGCGCCGCGATCTCCGACCCCGGTTATCGACTTCTCTATCTCTCTATTACGGACCAGAGATTCCTCTTATCGAGCGATTCGCAGTTAGGAGCCGGCGGTGGTGGTTCGCGCGAGCGTCACGATCGCGGCGAAACTGAAGGAGAACTTCATTTTTCTCCGGACCAGTCCCCGGGGTGTTTTCGCGCGATCGGGCCCCCTCTCCTCGGCCCCGTGCATCCGATTCCGGGATCATCCGCGTAACTCTGGACCAGTTCTCGATTCCAGGACGATTCTCACGGGACACCGTCGTCCAACGGAGCGAGGGGAGAGGAGGGATGCTGAGAAACTGGACAACGGTCAAGCGGTCCCGTTTCCAGCTAAGCGAGCCGCCGCGTTACTCGTCGCTGCCCGGTGTTGTAGGGGTTGAGATGCTCCGAGATCGGGAAAGGGGTTGCGGAGTGATTCTGGTTTGATCCGGCGGGATGGCGTATCTCCGCGCGTGAGAAAGGGTCCTCGGATTCGACCTTTCGCCGCTGCTCTCTCTCGACGATTCGGAGGAGACTCGCGCTTGTTTCAGAAACGGCCGTCCCGGATGCGATTAGAGAATCCTTTGGGGAAGCTGCTGCGTTATCCGGGTTCCGGTTCCTGCACGGTTCTTTTTAAAGATTTTTCACCGAACGACGTATCGAGCAATAGTGGACGGATAAGCACCTTTCTGAATTTTATATCGCTGACTCTCGTAATTCGCGAATTGGGGCGATTTAATTATGCGTTCCCTTACTTATCCATTTTGTCCCTGTACACAGGAAAGGGTTAGTCAGTCGGGAGTGTATCTTATTGACGTTACGGACGAAAATTATGATCTGCACACGATAAAATTTAAATAACGAGAAGGTCATAAATATACGAACTTATATATCCGTCGTTAAATATTGATTGAATAGGCTAGCGATTAACCTGACTCGATGACAACGGGCGAAATCGTGAGGAAGGCGAGACGGAGAGGGAGGATGGAAATTAAAAGTGGTCCTGCGAATTAAGTCGACGTCGGGGTGGCGATGAAAGAATTACCCCCGCATTGTTCGCCGCTTCCCCCGGCAGGAAACAAAAGGGAGGAACGAGAGGGTTGGGGGGCCGCGCTTAATTCTAAATTCGGCACTAATAACGGCCGGTTCCGTGTTTCGTTAGCCCCCGGGAGATTAACGGGCCGAGGAGCGACGGCCTAATGGCGGTGCGCACGCGGAATTCGAATAATATTTACCTTCGCCGCAACGCACGGCCACCCAAAGTCTCCTGGGAGCTGCTAATGCGATTGGATCCGACGCGTTTGCGTTACGCGCCCGCTGATAATTCACTGCTCCCTTCTTCCGTTGCGCTGCAACTACTTATTCACGTTTATCAGAAAAGAATTGCAAATCGAAATCCCTCGCTCGACCTCCAAATTCTCGTCTGCTAATACCTTTCGTACGCTTCATCGATCCGATATCGTATGCAGCACAACAACTGTTACGTAAAATCCTGTATTAATTCTAATTCTAATCTACGACGTACGTGGTCGGTTGTCTACGACGGTACGAATGAATCGATCTGTACGGAGTTTGGAATACAAGAGGGGGACGTGCAGACGATTTGATAAGAATGCCATCTGTGAAATGCGAAAGGGTTAATTGCGATGAGAAACGAGGCAGACCGCTGGTTGACACCCAGCCGTGTCACGTCGTGTTCGATCGGCCGGTTGTTTTCCACGCGTGTACCGCGAGGAAACGGTAGTCGAGCCCGAAGGATCCTTCGCCCCGGCGAGCGACGATCAATCACTGTCCGCCACGAGGAGTCCCGATTCCAACCCGGGTTAACCATCGATCGCCGATCGAGATGAAAGATCCGTTCGAGCCTCGCGGCACATCCATAACTTTCGGCCGCGGTTATTATGATTTACGACGTTACGCGGCCGGGACAATTAATTTTAATTAAGACGCGCGCCTACCAGACCATAACCGTCCACGAATCTAATGGGGGATGATTTTCCTCGTGCTACACTCGTCAAGACTCCGCTCAATTTTTTTCAGAACATTGACTCCCGCCCCGTTCGAAGGAACTTTACGCGCTCGCGGGAGGATCGCGAGATTAATAACGAAACGTGTATTATATTATTTTCAAAGGGTGGAACGAATTCGAACGATACGTTATTTTGCATTGTTGTTTAAGAAGCAGAGACGAAATCATTAATCTTGGGCTCGGAATCCCGTGAAAGGCCATCGGCGGATATTTTCCGCTTTGAGGGAGGAAAAAAAAAAAAAAAATGGGCAGGAAGGGGAAGGTACGGGATCACGGCGTGGATCGAAGGAATTTTTCCTTGACACAGATGTCGGATAAGGAATCCTGCGGGCGCGGTCGCATCCAGCCGAACACGACGAGATATCGATCTTTTTATTGTATAAGGAAAGACGCCGTCGACGGAGATTGCTCTCACTCCTTTCGCCAATAATACGTCGCTAGTCAAGCGACCACGTTTATATTCCTACCTCCTACAGCCGTCGTGCATGATATATCTGACCCGTCGGTGCATCGCGCAGCCACTGGAAATATTATATAAGATCGTACATAGAAACGTACATATGTATATATATATACGTCTGGCATTTGAAAACGCCCCGATTCGGATGATTTAAAAATTCTGATAAAAGAACGGACTTACATTATAAGCCTAGCTGATTAAACGGGAAAGATACTTTTTAATTCCTATAAAGAACCCGCATGAACCGCGCGAATTTTCAAACAGTTTTCGCAATTAAAAGTTTGTAGAACGGGACGCTGTGGTCATCCAGGGCACAGAGAGGTGATTTCCCCTAATCCGAAACTTGCGACAGGCCGCAAACAGAGGAGAGCAAGAGAGAGGCGAGCGAGGCGAGAGAAAGAGAGAGAGAGAGTCGTCGATTAGCAGAAACGATAGGGTGACGTAGAGGCATCACGCATTAAACCGTTCACGGTGAGACTTGGCAAAGCCTCGCCGGAAGGAGATGATCGCCGCGAAGGCTTCAGGTAATCCCTCCGGAGGGTTCCGCCGCGGTGTGGGTAGCCTTTATCGGGCGCATATTTGCCGGCTCCTGCAAATCCCACCCCGGGATCCCGCGTCGCCGGGGGACAAAGAGGCGGCGGTCGGAAGGAGGACGGAGAAAAATCCAACGAGAGCCCGCACACCACCACCACCACCGCCGCCGCCGTCGCTAACGGTGCGCTAGCCGCGTCGCGTCGTCGTTCCCACCGACACACACCCGAAGAGAACGACCCTTCGTGTGCCACCGGTTAGAACTCCACGGCTTTGAGGGATGATGGAACGACGGGGGGTGGCAAATAGAGTGGGACAGCGCGAACAAGGGTGCCGTGACAAAAGAGCGAAGGGCCCGCGAGCCGGAGGCGGCAGAGGAGGCAAGTGAGAAACGAGGAGAGAGAGAACAAGACATAGATCGAGCGGAAAAAAGAGGAACAAAGGGCGGGAGGGAGATGGAAGCGACGAGCCGGGCCGAGGATCCGACGGCGACAGAGTAAATGGAAGCCGACGGGAGGGGATCGGTCGCCGGGGAAGGCCGACGGGGTTGAAAAGTTCAATTGCGCGTATTTTCGCAGTGACGTCTCGCAAATCCTGCACCGGCGTACCCTCTCCGCCGCGTCCCTCTCGCTTGCTCGTTCCCTCGGCCAGACCGGAGGAAAACTCGAACGACACCCCGGGACCCCCTCCGTCCCCTTTCGCGCCGATATATTTAACTCCATGACTCTCTCGGGCCGCCTGCTGAAAAATCCCCGTACAGACGCCTACCGCTCGAATTAAACCCTCCTCCCCACGCCTCCCCGATCGGTGTGTATGTACCTTCGTTAATTGAGAGCGAAATAAATAGTAAAAGCGTGTACTTAGGTATCTAGGTTCAAAATTCTTTGGCATTCCACACGAATTTAGAACGAAGCTCCGAGACACATTGAAATAAATAAATTTTTCCGATTTTTTATTGGTACGCGCGGTAAAATTCCATACAAATTAAACTCGATATATTCGTGGAGGACAGCGTAGCTGGAGGTACATGTGTAGGGCTCGTCACTGTTCACGTTTCCGCTTTGTCGCTTTTTCCCGCACGTCTTCCAGCCCTTTCCCCGACGCTTTTTTTCTTTTACCTTTTCGCCATCAACCTGTTCCTCGTCCCGGCACCTGTCTCGCTCGCTCGCCACGTTTTATTCTTTCCCGTTTCGGATTCGTTCCAACCTCGGGCAGCCTCTATTTTTATTGTCATAACCAATTTAATTAAGTTTCGCGTTTCGACGTCGTACTTGCGGCTGCGTTAAACATTTTAATTAAGAGCCTCGCCCATTTGCGCCACCGTCGGTCGGTTCCCCTCCGCCAGCCTCCCCCCTTTCCCGGCGAACCGGCTAGAACACCCCGGATTCGACTTTCTCTTTTTCGGTAAGCGAACCCGTACGCGATTACGCAAGAAATTAATGTCTGCGACGTGCTCGATACGTCCCAAATTAGGGGAACGTATTATATCACACCTCGAATGAACGCCGCACTCGCTGATAATTACGTACTGTCGAAATTTGATAGAACAATCAAATATTCATCATCCAACAAAATCGTCAGTAGATCATTACCAAATAAATATAGATTCCACTATTCTTAGTGCTCGTTTTTTATTCTACCTTGAAATATAAAAGTAGAGTCGCAGTTCGTTTTGCCGAGAAAAATGTTGAATAAAACTGAAACCTGTATCGGATGATTTCTGATCGGCTCGTCGACACGGAAGGCGTTCGATGACTTCGCGAATCGACGAGGGAAGCGACGCGATTCCTCGGTTCGCCGCGCAGATGGGGTGCCACGGGGGATGGGGCTGGCGACGACGACGACGACGCCGACAGCCTGGGGTGGCTGCGACCCACCGAGAGGGGAGGTGTTGATTCTGTGATCAACGAAACTACGGGACGGCGGTTTCGAGGTACACGCCATGCTGCCGTGGTTTCGTGGTTAAGGAGAGTCGACGTCACCGGATATGGGTCCCCGTAGACGTCAGGGGTGTGTGTATATACCCGGCAAAATATCGGTCCCCTCAGAATTTTCCTACGATATTTTATACCTACCAATGGTACAAATAAATTCTGATTAAAATCGAACCGATTCAAATTAAACAAAACGCTCCCACTGTCCGTACAACAATCACATTTTAAATGATAAAATTTGGATCTAAACTTGTAATCTGATGACAATTCAATTTTCCATAAATTTTACATGCACGATTTATTTAATACAAAATAATTGATCAAACCATTTTCTGTGTAATTTGCTCCGGGATTGAAAGTCTGGCGGAACAAAATCTTTGTGAAACGGTGAAACGATCAGGAGGAATCGAGCGTGAACCGCGAGCGGCTCGTAAACGGAGGGACGGCAATCGCGGACGATTTTTTTCTGGCGGCGGAAAATGGTCGCCGCGACAAATCCGAAGTTTTACGCGCTCGTTTATTGCGTTGCCCGTTCGAATGTTACGTATGAATTATTTAACGCGCTGTCCATTAATTACCGACACCGGCTTGATAGCGGCGCGCTGACAGTCGGGAATAATCCGGGGATTTTATGGGAGCACGGTCAGTCGCGAACCGGTCCCGCGATGAAGTTACACGCTGTCTTATTACAAGAGTAATTGTCCTTTTTTCAAATTAGTCGTTCCGTTCATAGGGCATTATCATATATCTTATTTTATTCTCTCATTTATCCTCGACGAATCGAGAGTTCGGTCGATCTTCGCGTCACACAATTAGTTACCCGTTGTATAAGCAATTAAAACGAAACGGTACACGCGTGTCCGTTTCTACGGATACGGTGTCCGCCTATTTTTGCCGATCCAAAGGTAAATTACGTTTCGAGGGAAATGGGTCGCTCAACTNTCCTTTTTTCAAATTAGTCGTTCCGTTCATAGGGCATTATCATATATCTTATTTTATTCTCTCATTTATCCTCGACGAATCGAGAGTTCGGTCGATCTTCGCGTCACACAATTAGTTACCCGTTGTATAAGCAATTAAAACGAAACGGTACACGCGTGTCCGTTTCTACGGATACGGTGTCCGGCTATTTTTGCCGATCCAAAGGTAAATTACGTTTCGAGGGAAATGGGTCGCTCAACTTTTGACGTAATCGTATGACGGTAAGGTGTGTCACGGCGCTGAAAGAGAGCAGAAATATCTTTGATCTAGCTCTCTGCCGTAACCCAACTAGTGCGCATTTTGCATGTCCTTTGTTGCGGAGGAAATTTATTTAAATGGCCTGTCCAGTTCGGAAATTCCTCTTTAATCCCGGGATGCGTAATGCACATCGATATCATTCGAAAGTGTTGCCAAAAAAAAGATAAACGTTCGCGAAAATTTGGACGCGCACAGGCCGCGTCTATTTATTCCGATTTAATCGATCCCGCGAACGCACTCGAACAAGTTCCTGGAAGAGGCACGGAGCGATAGGGACTTTTATCATAGCCGGGAATGACTAATTGCTCTGCTCAGAGTCGAGGCGTGGCGAAAATTTACGATAAAGCGACTTTAATTTTGATTCACGGCACGGTCTCGCCGAAACTGTTCCGCGGCGGAAAAAGGAACGCGAGGGAAAGACGGTGGAAAAAATATTTTCCGCGCGACGGTGACAGTTTCTTAAAACGGGATATTCACCGGGAAGGACGCGAGCTACGAGGAGGGCTGGCTGTTTATCTCGGGTGTCCCTCCCGAGGTCGATATTAATTGACGCGAGATTAGAGCGGCGCACCGCCCCGCCGATTATTTCACTCGGGCTTAACGCCGCGTTAAACGAAAGATGATTCAATTGCGTGATTAGTTTCGGAGCCAGGTGACGCAAATTATGGCGTCCGACGAGATTAATTGAGAGGGCGGAGCTCGATATCAAAGGCCAATTTAAAATGCGCATTACGATCGTCCGTAAACTATCGTCAACTCTTTTGCACCGAGCTCCCACTTTCAATGAATCCTCCTTTGTTCCCGCGGGAACGCGTACGGGTATTAAAACTGTAAATTCTATTTTTAATCAGATCGAAACATGATTGGGCAGGAATCGCGCGGGTTCCTCGGCCGCGGATCGGCGACCCGCTAATTGCAAATCGTTCATTGATTCGCGGATCGGGACTATAGTGCGGATAGTGTGCGCACCGGGTGGTTCGTGCACGATCAGGCCTGCCTCCCCATCGATTCGCTGGGGGCGCGGGGAGGGTGAGAAGACAAGGGCGGTTTCACGGTAGCGTGCTGCACGGACTGTAACACCCCGGGGGTGGCTTCCATCCCGGCCTCTGCCTTGCCACGGGGGTCGCCGGGCTCCGTAATAGGGACTCGCTATAGCGTTATGGGATTATTGAGTGCGGGAGGGCGACGGAGCCGGGCTGAAAAGTCCCGGGACCCGTTTGCCACCGCAAGCTTTATGATCCCGAGCACGAAGACAACGTGATTGCGCCCCGTCCCTATGTGCACCCTCTATGTACTGCGCGCGTACATGCGAGAACTGTCATTTAAAAATCGTCCGACCCGATATTTTCCGCGACCATTAGTTCTCCGTAGAGCGACATTAAGGAGGTTCATCCGGTTAAGGAATTAACAGATAGATTTCCAGAAAAAAATTTGATAGTCTATAACAGTATACCAGGATATCTGAAAAAATTTTTAAGTCATTTGGATCCTTAATGATGAGATATTAACCCCTTGGGTACATTTGACGTCTGAGACACGTCATTCACTTGTGTTTGTTATAAGCATATTAATTTATTTTTGTTTTGCAGTTCTAATTACTTGAAGACACCTTAATACTACATATGTCACCAATATTTTAAAAATAATATTATTTTCTCACCACCCAACCTCAAAGTGTGCGTTCTTATGTTTAATTTTATAAAAAGCTGTAATCTTAAAGTTTAAGTTCAATCTAATGTAAAAGAAATAAACCCCTCCGGGGTTTCTGACAATAAAAAAAAAAATAAATAAATTCTTACGTAAAATGTACTGTTTTTACATACAACTCCAAGCAACCAAAAATTATATCTGTTCCACATGCAAATATTTTCTCAAATAAATCCGTACCCAAAGGGTTAATATAAATATTTTTTATAATTTTACATGTAGTCATATGGAAAAGAGTGAGTTCCCAGACTTCTATCGCTAATTTATTAGGTATCGACAGACAGTTTTGAATGAAACTTATGTCATATTAAAGAGAAACATTTAACGAATATTTTAATTGCAAATTTAGGTAGATTGGGTGACTATGAATCGAGAAATATATAAACACAACAAACAAAATCTGCATCTTTAGAGTAGATAACCTCCGTTATTAACATGTATGCTAGTCAAATGAAGCTCCCCTTTTCTATAACTTGCATTTCACTTGCTATGTACCAGATGAACCTCCTTAAAAATCGTCCGACCCGATATTTTCCGCGACCATTAGTTCTCGGCAGAGCGACATTAATATTAGTATAAAAAATATTGACACTCTAAAGGTCATCGTTTAAAATTAACCAAGAGTATGAAGTTCGTCGTCGTTTGTTGGTAATTCCGTGAAATCCAATACCGGATGAAAGAGCCGCGTTGACGAATGTGTCAATATTTTTTGGCGCACGTGTTGGCCGAAACGTCATCCCCTTTCTCGGTTTTCGAAGGAGCCCCCGAATGGGACGCGAATTAATGCGGCGATTTGTCGCGAGGCCGCGTGTCCGATACTGGGGTGCCTGCGGCCGTTCTGGGTGACCGAGTCGAATGGGGGTGCTCTTTCAAGGCACCACCGGACCGAGGTGCCGTTGATAGGTTTTGCAGGCGTGATCGATGGCCCGGGGCGACGAGATCGTTTACATTTTCAAAAGTACATTACCCGCCAAATTTCGCGAACGAAATTAAGATATAAAATTTTACGCCCCGATTCGCTCTCTCGCTTATATTTATTTATCCGGCCCGTCACGAGCCGAGCCGTTTATTTTTAGAATTCGGTAACGAATGTAAGTTGGAGCTGGCTCGGAGCGGCGGGACGGAGAGAAACATTTTCCGCGTTACCGTCACGAAATCGCGTCGCCCGATGAAATTTCGAAAAGCCGTTAATTAGCGTTTTTATCAGCGCGTAGCTGCCGCTCGCTAGACTCCGCGCCGTGCGTGCTCCAACACGGCTCGCCACGATAATTAAATTATAATTCGCGAAATCCGCAGATTCTCGCTGCGCCGCGCAGCGCCGGGGAAAAGTTCTCGATTTTCCTGACGCGACGATAAAATCCATCGTCGCGCAATTTTTCCGAACTAGAAATAGCGAAAAAGAAAAAGGGAATATCGGAATATCCTGAAAGCTTTCGCGCTCTCCTTTTTTAACGTTTCACTTTGAGGGAATGATGAGGAAATTCAATATGTGTTTAAATATGTTTGGTAATACATTACGTCGGTTAACATACAAATTAATATTTAACAGGTACGTAATGAGGCCGATTTTGCGCGTGGAAATAAATTGAGAACGTGTGCATTTCGAAAATTTGCGATATACCTCGGTTCCCTCGGTCGCGCGATATCTCTCTCGTATTTTCATCTGGTTACAAATTTTTCTATTAATTATGGCGTGACTCTAGAAATTTGTATAAGTTCTTAGAAATCCGCGGCGAACGGAGGAAAGGGGAACGGATGGCGCGGCGCACGTAACCCAGAAAACGGCGATAATAATTCAAAGCGGGAGAGAACGTCGTCGCGTTTCGGAGCCGCACGCACGCGTTACGCAGGAAATGTGCGACTTAGCCTTGCGCAGGCAATTTCTATGCACGCACCGCGACCTACGTGCATGTTACCAGCGTGGAGAAAAAAAGGTGTTGGGTGCGCGACAGCTGTAAGCCCCCGGGGTATACGAGTCCTCGACTCCAACCCCCGCGCGCTTGCCCTGCCAACCCTCGACTCGCCCTCCCTCCGGTTTCTCTCCACGCGTTTCAACCCCCTGCAGCTCCGCCGCTTTCCCCTCGTCCGTCCCGACACGGATTTTTCCTCTCGCTCTTCGTATTGCCATTTTTCTGCCCTCCAAGTAGCGTTCTGGCCCCGGTTTTCGATTCGCCCAAATCGATTTAAAATATTCCATTTCAGTTTCGAAGAAAATATATTATCTGATTAGAACCGTCGATTAAATTCCCTTTGGTTNGCCGGTTTTCGATTCGCCCAAATCGATTTGAAATATTCCATTTCAGTTTCGAAGAAAATATATTATCTGATTAGAACCGTCGATTAAATTCCCTTTGGTTTTCCGCCTCTCGGTTCTCTCCTTTTCCCTTTAACTGGCTTTACTTTGTTACATCGGACGACTCCGCTCTTCTCGCATTTCCTAATTCGTTCTTTCTCTCCCTTTCAACTTGCCAGTTCTTTTAATGACTTTTTTCCTCGCCTTCCTTCCGTTAAAAACTCGCCGCTCCTTTTTAATAATCTCGGTCCTTTACTCCGAGCCACCAATTTCTGCTGTCCCGAACAGTTGACAATTTACGAGGCCGTCGCGATGGAAAATCCTTAAGTTATCAAAAAGTCGGCGCGTCTCTCGTTACACCCCTTTCATCGCGTTTCTCGTTCGCCCCTCGTTTCTCATATTTCTACCCTGGCCGGTTCACACCCTCCCGTGTACTGCCGCGAGCATCCCACCCTACGCCGCCACCCCCGCAGTCTCATCCCTCACGCTCAGCCGGTGTCCCAGTGGCGTTGCTGCCCCCGCAGGCAACACAGGAAGCGAGGGTGAGCGACGCGCCGCCGCGGCCGATGTAAGCCAACGATACCCGGCTACGACTACGGCGATTACGTTATTCAGAGGAACATGCACGTCCGCGGCAGATCCCCGGTTCGCGTGCCCGTTTGTCCCGCGTTTATTCCACGTGACGGCCGGCCACTCTCTCTCTCTCCCCCTCTCTCTCTCTCTCTCTCAGTCCCTCTCTTTCTCCCTCCCTCCTCGATTCACCCCATTAAATTTAATTCCGACGCCGACCCTCGTTCCTTCTCCCGGGCCCGTCGATTACACACTCACGGCCGCGTGATAGCCGCTATAATTGCCCGACCAGGAACCGATACCCGTCCTCATTTGCCGTTTTAAGCACGTAGATGGGATTACCAGCTGCGAGCGGGACGCAGCCTCGCAATTTAGCTTTTTAGTGGGTCGAGATTGCACGGTCCTTTAAAGTAGACGAGCTTTCGGACACCCCGCATCCACCGGATTGATTTAATTCACTCACAGATTACGTGTTGCCAGTTTTAAAGTCGTACCAACGGCCCACGACTTACTCTTATATACTTTGCAATCGAGGGTATATAGCTAATGCCGTTAATATCATTCTGTGACCAGTTTCGGTGCGCAACTGTGTTTGGTTAATTAACTGATTAACTAATTTACTATCGTTTACCCATTGAATATGTCTCGATTAGAATAGTTTTCTATGCAGGTACATCGAGCGACGAAATTACCTAATTGACCGACAAATATTGTACATCCCAGTAAATGTAAAATTACGAGCACATCAATGCGTTATTTTTTATATAATTGTGCCAATAACTTTGGAACATCGACAAAACAGAGATGATCCACTGACATATATCCGAAACCTCGTGATTCGTACTGGAGAAGAGAGATAAGTTTTCTATGCAGGTACATCGAGCGACGGAATCAGTTAATTGACCGACAAATATTGTACATCCCAGTAATTGTAAAATTACGAGCACATGCGTTATTTTTTATATAATTGTGGCAATAATTTTGGAACATCGACGAAAAAGATGATCCACTGACATATATTCAAAACCTCGTGATTCATGAACTGGAGAAGAGAGATAAGTTTTCTATGCAGGTACATCGAGCGACGGAATCAGCTAATTGACCGACAAATATTGTACATCCCAGTAATTGTAAAATTACGAGCACATCAATGCGTTATTTTTTATATAATTGTGCCGATAATTTTAGAACATCGACGAAACAGATGATCCACTGACATATATTCGAAACCTCGTGGTTCATGAACTGGAGAAAAGAGATAAATTAATATACGCATTATTTAGACGCGACGGTCCCAAGCAGAATTTCTGGTTATCGTCGGGACGGTATTTTATTAAACCTGTCGGGACGCTAATCGATTCGAGATCAGTTCCCAGTTCGACGATCGCTCTATTTTTAATGACGTCTTTTCTATTCCCGCAACCTTATCGTCTAATCTTCTAATCGCAAGATTAATATTTCGAGACTTTCACATAAATGCATGATTAATACCTACCGATTCGAACCGACGCGATTTGTGCGCGATCAGACGTTTCAAGATGATTAGGAATTGTTTTTGGAAATCTTTTTCGGAACGACGGCGCGCGCGCGCAGTTTGATAAAACGTATTTGTAACGGGGCCCGGCAATTTGGCCCTTTGTAATCATGCAGCGAGATTATAGCGCGCACGGCGAAAATTTTGGATGCGTCTGTTTGAACGAAATTAGTTTGAGTTCAGTTCCCATCGTAATAAACCTAATTAACACGCCGCTAATAAAATTAATTAACCCGGCCGGGCCGCCGACTGTCAAAGGGACAACGGTCTATGTCTAATAATTGGATTCGCCTATCGGCCAGCGGAAAAAAAAGAGTAGAAAACGAGAAACGGGCGCGTTTTCATTTTCGCCAGGCCATTGCACCTGGTGATCTAATGACGGTGGCCGCGGCTCGGCGCGCATAACCACTACCCTCGCCGCAAGATAAAATGACGCCGTCATCGATCAATAACGTCGAGCCCGAGCAAGGATCCCGCAAAATTGCGCGCTGAATTCGGTATTACGCTCCGTGAAGCCCGTCGCCGGTTTTTCGGAACAATTCGAAGATGAATTGCGCGGACAGAGGGATATTCGTCCGATGGAAAATAAGATTAATGAGCGGCTCGTAATTTAATACGATTCGAAAATTTGTAATGCTTATTATGATAAGCAGATCGCAGACGGTCGCGCGAAATTCGTAATTCTGCAAATCACCAATTCCGCGATGCTTTATACAATAAACGCGTGCGTGTCCGCTTCATCTCTGGTTCTCGCGAAGAATTTCGAACCGGAGTTACCGGCGTATAATATCGAGCCCGCGGATAATTGAGCGGTTTCCGCTATTTTTTCGGTCACCGGCTATCATAATGTCCCCGTCCGGCGACTTACCGTAACCAGTTTTTGCCCGTTTCGTACCTATTCGTCCNGCTTCATCTGGTTCTCGCGAAGAATTTCGAACCGGAGTTACCGGCGTATATACATATATATCGAGCCCGCGGATAATTGAGCGGTTTCCGCTATTTTTTCGGTCACCGGCTATCATAATGTCCCCGTCCGGCGACTTACCGTAACCAGTTTTTGCCCGTTTCGTACCTATTCGTCCCACGACTTTTAATAATTAACGTAATTACGGCCACGGCGGCGGCGTCGGCCGGAGGAGGAGGAGGAGGAGGACAGGCCGCAATAGAGGTAATGCATACTTCTCTTAGTATAATTTGCTCGAAAAAATTTCAAATTCCACGCACGATAAGAGGGAAGCCGGGCCGGGAAGGAGGGAAATAAACGTCGGAGGAAGCTCGGGGGCTGCTTACGAGCTTATAAAGAAGCGATAAACATAACCAGAGGCTCTTTTATATCGGTTTCCACGAGCGGCGGAGTAGAAGGTCGGCCGAAGGTGCGGCGGACGGTCGGTCGGTGGGAGGACCCACGTGTGCCGGTTTCCCTCGTGCCGGGAAACGGAGGACAGGCGGAGAGGAGGCAGAGGGTAGTTAGAGGACGGCGGCGCGGCGGGTAGGAAGCCGGCTGGGTTATCGATTATAATCATCGGCGTACGGGCGCCGCGACGGATCCGCAGTCATTAGGGTCGCCTGGGCGTCGTTCCACCTTATTCCGGACTGCCGGAAGCGAGCGGAGGCGAGCGTTTGAATATCTACGCAGCGAGCGAGCTGCTCCTCCTCCTCCTCCTCCTCCTCCACCTCCTCCACCTCCTTCCCGAGGCTCCAAGCTATTTCTCTTTGGAGTCGTTCGAGCGGCTGTTGACCTTCCGTGAAAGAATTTCGCTCGTTGCCGATGTTCCCTGCAGAGCGTTCGAACCTGCTAATCGTCTCGCCGCTTGATAACGGAACGTGAGCTATTGTCGATCGGCAAGAAATTGTTCCGCTAATTCTGTTAACTTATTATCGGACTTTTCGAACCTTCCACCCGTATTTCTTTTCCCGAGGAAAATTGGACGAGCACCGGCGGAGGCGCCTAACGCGAGATAAAAAAAAAAAAAATTCTTTTAATTGACGCGTTTAATTGCTTGGTAATAATTTTTCGAACGCGTTAGAACTCGCGTGAACGGAGGATTATTTGATATTTGATTAATTTCATTGACACGGTTTCAAATTACGTCGTTTAGTCACTTTTATAGTAATTAATCGGCGGGTTAATTGCTGATCTCCTGCCCGATTAAATGACTGATTATACGCTTGGATAATTGTCTCGGTCACATTTTACACGTACTTAAGCTCCTTTTAATAGCGACTTAACTATCATCGGTATCAGGTCTATCTATACGCCAGGAATTAATTGCGTTACTTACCTGCCGGCTAATTAAATAGATAATCGATGCGCCCCGGTAGAATTACGCGCGTCTGTCGGTGAAAAACTTTTCTATTTTTCGATTTCGCCCGGTGTATCGGGGACGGCCGAGGTGTTTCCCCATGGCGAGACGCGTTTGCGGACGTCGCACGCCGAGAGANATATCAGGTCTATCTATACGCCAGGAATTAATTGCGTTACTTACCGGCCGGCTAATTAAATAGGTAATCGATGCGCCCCGGTAGAATTACGCGCGTCTGTCGGTGAAAAAACTTTTCTATTTTTCGATTTCGCCCGGTGTATCGGGGACGGCCGAAGGTGTTTCCCCATGGCGAGACGCGTTTGCGGACGTCGCACGCCGAGAGACCCCGGTGAACGACACTCGTTCCGTTAATGAGCAGTTATTAATCGTTCGGTTTCCATGTTCGGTGACCTAGAAATTTTTGCCGAGGCCCGCGCGAGCGGGAGCCGATCAGCCGTAACCGAAATCGGGGGCTGAGAAAGGGTATCGATTATCGAACGCGCGGAACTCGAAACGGAGAGCCGGCTAGAACTGCGGCGAGCGGCGAACGTCCGACTCTCCGCTACGAATAATCGTGGCGAGAAATTCGGCATATTTGTACAGCAAACGGGCGGGGCTCTCTCTCTCTCTCTCTCGCCTCGGGTTAAAATATTTATGCCGGGCGCGGTATTTTCGCGCGTAAACAAAACTGGGACCGGAAGCGAGGGCGGAAAAAGGGCGACGCGGCCGCGCTTGTTGACCTTCGCTGAAAACGAGCCAGGAATATTTATCGATTATCAAAGTTTAATAATCCGCGTAACGAGGTAGGCCCCGCTCCCGTTTTCTTTCGCCCTCCTCTCCGGCCGTCGGCGTCGACCGACCCCCCTCGATCGAGATCGCGCGCGTGTAACTTTCACCCGATATTATTTTAAGCGCTTTTAACGAATAGTCTCCCTCCGCATAATAACGACTGGCCCCACGCGAAACGCGAGGCTACGTTTCAGCGCCGGCCGCTGACTAATTACACCGGCCTCATTAATGACCGCTGCCCGATTCCACCGAACTTCGGCCAATAAATATCGCTGGCCCGACGGCCGGCCGGCCGGCGCTCGCCGCCGAAAACTGATTTTCCCGTTCGCCACAGTCGCTCGTTTAAGATCGTTTTTTCAGCGGTCGATCGCATCGGGAACAGATGCCCCCGATCTGGCGTCCGATTTTATTATAAAAAACGGTACGTTGAAATTTACAGGGCGCGGTATGGATTTCGACACCGAATATCCCTGGAAACTCGAGGCAAGCTCGGATCCTCGCCATTTCCGAGGCAAAGTAACCGGAAGAAGCATAGTTAATAACCCAGAAACTGGAGCGGACCGGGTTGGCGGCACCGATCTGGGAAAATTCGAGCGGGGATCATCCGCTATTGCAAACAACCGAGCTCTCCCGCCGGACTTCCATAATTATTCCTGGCGATTCCAGCCTGTTTTCCCGCAGGAAGCCGATCCCGGGTCGCCGATAGGATCGAGCGTCGCCGGGCTGCCAAAGATTCCCGTGGTTTAGCCAGTAAACCTAGGCGTCACGCAATAAACTTTCCTACGTCTTGGGACAATGGGACATTCCGGGACCGTTACACGGTTGGCATCGACGGGATCGACCCGTTTGCCAGTAAACCTCGGGTCGACCGATCCGTCTTTCCCTTTTATTTCTGCGTGGCAAAAGGGCTTAGCTGCGTTGGCGTCGCGACGACCACAGCATTTGGCAAGGGTTATTTAGAACGGGGCTTCCGGCTACAAGGCAATTTAAGACTTAACGGTTAAACTGTAGCCGAAAGATGCATTATGCTCGTAATNTCGTGGTTTAGCCAGTAAACCTAGGCGTCACGCAATAAACTTTCCTACGTCTTGGGACAATGGGACATTCTGGGACCGTTACACGGTTGGCATCGACGGGATCGACCCGTTTGCCAGTAAACCTCGGGTCGACCGATCCGTCTTTCCCTTTTATTTCTGCGTGGCAAAAGGGCTTAGCTGCGTTGGCGTCGCGACGACCACAGCATTTGGCAAGGGTTATTTAGAACGGGGCTTCCGGCTACAAGGCAATTTAAGACTTAACGGTTAAACTGTAGCCGAAAGATGCATTATGCTCGTAATAGTCTTTCAAATCTCCGTATATTTCACCGATATCACCTGAAACGTTCAAATACTCCGTTTTGTACAAATACACCATCGGACGTTTTCCAGGGATACAAGTTTGCGATACGCGCGTCGCGATGTTTCAAAGGTAAAGCAAATTTAATTTTTTTTAACTGATACCACAAACGCATTTCACCGTGCATACTAAAGCGCGGTCTATTTACGATACGTAGTAAAAATCAAAATCACGCGTGGATAGTTTAACGCGGTGGGGGATCGAAACGGCGGCGGCGCGGTGGTATGTATTATGAAGCACACGGGCTTTGCAGTTCTCGCCGGGACCGCGAGTCACGCCACGTGAAATTTCACCGTCTGTCGCTTCGTTTACCTCGCTAATTCCCCTGCCGTGCTCGTAGCACGCAGCGGCGCCGGCACCGCCGCCGCCGCCGCGCCGCGTGGGGACTTGAAAATTTCAACAGAANGATCTCACCCGGTACATTAGAGCGCAACGCAACGCAACGCAAAAACAACGCCGCGGAGCGAGGCGGAGCAGGAAGGGAGGAGGAAGAACGGTTTCCTCCTCTAACGAAACTTTTTTCCCCGGCCCGGCGCAGATTTACACGGGCGTGCGTTAACGAGCGGCACACCGGTGTAATAATTAGTGGCACTATATACCGTGACTCGGCGGGCTCTCTCTCTCTCTCTCTCACTTGTACAGGCGTGGGCGCGCACACGTACGCCCGTCCGTGGCCGCGCTAACACACCGGAGCCACGGAATTTCCAGGCCGATTATCAGCGTCCTGTCGGGAACGGGCCACCGAGGATCGTGGCTCCGCTCGAATATCGATTCCTCCGGCTTATCGGCCCGCTCGCACTCCTCCGCCCCCACGTCGCGCGCGCGCCACTTTTTTTTTTTTTTTCTTCTTCGCTTCCCGTTCTCGACGATGCTTCCGTGAGGTTTTCGAAGGTCCTCTCCGGGGAGAGCTAAAATAACGCGACTTCGTCGGGGATCCTGTCCCTTGCCCTCTTCTTTTTTTACAACGTCGCGTTTCCCTTCGTCCGATTTTCCTCTCTCTCTCTCTTCCTCTTCTCGTCCCTCGTCGGCGGCGCCGCCGCCGCTCGGGGTTTAGATATTTATACGCGAGCGAGCGAAAGGAAAAAGCGATGAAATACGACGGGAGGCAACTCTCGAAATGCCTCCTTTGAGAGGCGTAATTGGAGGGTAATGGCGGTAAGAAAACGGCGAGGTGGAGACACGAAGGTATCCTTCGGCGGACTCGAAAGCGCCGATTAAACGCGATTCAGGGGCTGACCCTGATTTTAATCATCGCTCGGATTTGACAATTAGCTCGTACAATAAATTTCGTTCGAAAGATCAGTCAAGGAAAATCGGGGAATTCCTTGCTGGTTCACCGAAATTAGGAAGGAGCGAGACCTCGAACGGGTGAAAATAGTTTTATCCGCGTTTTTTGTATGTTTTAATTATACTATCATGATCCGAAAAACTAATACCCGTGCTCATAACACGCGATAACAACAACGAGCGTTTCACGCTGCCGGTTTATCGATCTATCGCCCTTTGCCGAGGCTTTAATCGAACTAGCCATTTCGGCATGAATTTTTTTAAAAAATTGCTTTTTTGGACGGAACCCCGGCCGCGTTCTCTACGGAACTGACGGCGCTCGCAAATATTTACAAAACTGCGATTGCTCGATAGTCGTTCACACGGAAGGTTCTCTCTATCATGCGAGAACCGATACGTCTCATCCCAAATACCCATTTACCCGCTAACCAATTTCCACAAATGGGAAATCGTGTTACGAGTCGCGTTCGCGCCGGCCATACCGAAAATATGGTAATTTTTTTATATCCGCGTAAGATCGTAACTCGCCGCGTAGAAAATATACGTACGCGGATTATTAAGCAAAATCCGAGAGACAATAACCGGTAAACTAGAGCCGGTCGCGGCGCGATTTACGTCACCGTGGCACAGACGTTGCGTGCACGTAGCCCAGGACACGATCGATTAACCGTGTCGCAATTTCGAACGAAATGGCTCGGTTTTAAGGCTTCGGCGCCTCGACGACGTCGCGTCGGTGCCGGCCGAGTCTAATCCTGTGGCAATTTCGATTTCAAGAAATCTTATCTGCCCGATCCAAGCGCCAGTCGCCTCGGCGCGAAAAGTCCGCGTCGCGACGCCGCNGTTTTAAGGCTTCGGCGCCTCGACGACGTCGCGTCGGTGCCGGCCGAGTTTAATCCGGTGGCAATTTCGATTTCAAGAAATCTTATCTGCCCGATCCAAGCGCCAGTCGCCTCGGCGCGAAAAGTCCGCGTCGCGACGCCGCCGCCGCCGCGCCGGCTGAACCTTTGACGGCTAATTATTTCGCTTAATTAAAGTGAAACCCGATGCGACCCCCTCGGAAATTAAACTGTGTTTTCGTAATCGAGACCGCGGCCTCTTACCTGAATTCGTTCTTCTCCTCTCGCAGAACGTATTTAGCCCCGTCCGCGGAACGAGACGCGCGCAATTACTCGAGAAATTATTAAGGAAATTGCAACTACGTTATTCTTTGTATGAACAAAAGTGTCGGGGCGAGAGTATAATAAATTTTCCTAATCGCGGCACGAAACGGTGAATACGGGCCGGCGCGGGTTCAAGAATTTCGTCGCTGATACCTGACGGCGCCGGCCGAAATAAACTGCATTTAATTGCAGGAGGCAGGCGAGCTTCNCGAGAGTATAATAAATTTTCCTAATCGCGGCACGAAACGGTGAATACGGCCCGGCGCGGGTTCAAGAATTTCGTCGCTGATACCTGACGGCGCCGGCCGAAATAAACTGCATTTAATTGCAGGAGGCAGGCGAGCTTCCCCATTTGAAAATCACGTCGCGCAGCCCGGCATTCATTTCGACGCGGAAGAAAGAGAAACGGTAGGCCGCAGGGAGGCATCGACCCTTCTCCCGGCGTGGCCCATGGATCCTGGATGTTCATCCATTAATCCTGGGAGCAAAACGATGCGCCACGCCGAGCCGTCCCACACCGGCGGCGCCGCCGCCGCCGCCGACGATGGGGGCCCTTCTTGGTTCTCGTGGATACCGGCCGAGTTATTAATGAGTTAACAGGATTTCCTCCGGTCGGAAAATACCGGCTAGGGAAAGCCTCCGGAGGATTTGGATTTCGGGTCGAGAAGCCGGCGATCTCTCTTGCTCTCCGCCGTTCGCTTCTCTCTCTTTCTCTCTCTCGACAGGTCGATCCTGTTCGAGCGGCGGCGGCGGCGGCGGCGCACGCACACACGTCGCTCGCTGAACGGTGGTGTGCACGAGAGCGCGTCCAATTGATTGCCTCGAGAAGGTAGTTTGTGAAAAATTTAGCCGCTCGAGCTGGATATGGGTCGAGCGAACCGGCTCGAGGAGCCAGCTTCCGTTCATCCTTTTTCAAACTGCCACCGATGCGCATCGATACCGTACCTACCGTGCTCGCCCATCTTCCAAAACTCGAACGACCCACCGATTGTCATTTTCAACAAATTCTACAATTCTCGAATTAAGGAGGTTCATTCGGTTAAGGAATTAACAGATAGATCTCGACAAAAAAATGGGATAGTCTATAACAGTATAGCAGGATACCTAAAAAAAATTTTTAAGTCATTTGGATACCTTAATATATAAACATTTGGATTCCTTAATGATGAGATATTAACCCCTTGGGCACATTTGACGTCTGAGACACGTCATTCACTTGTGTTTCTTATAAGCATATTAATTTATTTTTGTTTTGCAATTCTAATTACTTGAAGACACCTTAATACTACATAAGTCACCATCATTTTAGAAATAAATAAATTCTTACGTAAAATGTGCTGCTTTTACATACAACCAAAGAAGCAACCCGCAACCCCAAGCAACCAAAAATTATATCTGTTCCACATGCAAATATTTTCTCAAATAAATCCGTACCCAAAGGGTTAATATAAATATTTTTTACAATTTTACATGTAATCATATGGAAAACACATTCTATCGCACACTTCTATCGCTAATTTATTAGGTATCGACAGATAGTTTTGAATGAAGCTTATGTCATATAAAAGAGAAACATTTAACGAATATTTTAATTGCAAATTTTGGTAGATTGGCTGACTATGAATCGACAAATATATAAACACAACAAACGAAATCTGCATCTTTCAGCAATAGATAACCTCCGTTATTAACATGTACGCTAGTCCCCCTAAGCTCCCCTTTTCTATAACTTGCATTTGACTTGCTATGTACCAGATGAACCTCCTTAAACTATTGCGATATCTGGACTCTCTCATTTAATTACTACATAATTTATAATCATCGTTTTACTTCGTTTTATTCGCTACGATAAACTTTGAACCAATTAAGCCGACTGATCGATTCGGGTTTCCGTATCGCGAGACTCGCCGGGATATTCGGTGCATAGCTGCGCGGAGCGCGCGAACATTCTTTCGCGTTTCCACGTCCGACCAATCCAATCCGGGGTGTAAAAGGTTCGACCGAAATTATCGGGAAGCCTGGACGTTCCGCGGGCGGAAAAAGAAAAACGGAACGGGCACCACGTAGATTCGGAACGAGGAGGTTTAGTCATCGTTTTCTAAGCGGCTTCCGTGCCTCGACGGAGATCGGGGAATATATACGTCGAGACCCGCTGCTTCCAGACCGGGATCGATATATCGGCCCCTATTGCGCGCGGCTAATCGCCCGGTCTCAAATTCGAGTTCCGGCTCCGCCGTGAAATCGCGGAACACTTTTACCGAATTTAATAGACCGCGGATTTTTTCGGCAAAGCGGACCACGACGTCGACTTAAAATATGAACTGTATAGGTGTCTGAAAATAATTTTTGACGCTCCGGAGGGCGTTTTTCGGGCTAGGAAAAGGGGTACGCCGTTCGAAGGTACTTGATAACATTCGATTGCCATGGAGAATCGCGTTTGCTCCATGGAAAAGCCATTAAACATTTTTTTCCTTTTAACCGTCGGACGAACTTCGAATCCCCATTACCGTCGAAAATCCGTCCGGGGCGGCCCGACGGTTTTGCCTCGGTGACGGAGCAAAGCGCGTGCAAAAGGGAAAGGAAAAAAGGAGCGCGGGGCCATAAATATTTATGCGCACGGGTAGCCAAAGCCGCGGAACGCGCGCGGTCACCGAGGGGTTGCGCATCGATATAATTCACGGGGGTATCGATCGAGCGGGCCGAACGCGCCGCCCGGAAATGTGTTTCTTCCCCCGCAATCCGCTTATCGCCGCGACACCAGATAGGAAGTCGCGGCGTCGACGTCGACGTCGGAAGTCGAAGCCGCGGCCGATTCGTTCAACCTGTTGCAAGGCCATTAACATCGACCCTACGTGTCCTCCATCGATTCGCCACCGTTCCTCTCGCGTGGGTGTGGCGGCCGCCGGAGAAGAAAACCGGAAAAAGAGAAAGCGATCGCGCTCGCCGCAACGAGAATAATCGCCACGCGACCAGCCTGCGATCGTTCGAATTTATATATCGAACTCTATATAGAGTACAGAATGCTTTCTCCTTCTTTTTACGTGATGAAACTATGAAAGCGTCGGCCGAGCAATATTCGGAGGCGGGAGCTTGCCGATCCTAAAGCACGTTCGGAACGCGAGTTTCTCAAGGAAGAGACGTCCTCGAATCGCCGCTCCGGCCACGGATACGGAATTTATTGGGACGTCCATTATTGTGATTACGTGCATTAATGCTCTACCATGATTAGTTTGCGAGCACTCCTGTCCACGTATTAATCCTGCATTTAATCACGCTGTGTCCATACCAGCCAAGAACTTTGAACCGCGCCATCCGTACGCTATATTTATTCCCGGTACATGTATATATATATATATATATATACATATAGCGTGAGCTAGAAATTTCGATATCTGCAGGAAAGAAGTTGGGAACGTCGATGCTGTGAGTTGAAGTTTGGCGTAGATGATATCGGTTAACGACGGCTACGATCCAGGGGAAAATTAGGGTCAGCCGCGATCGATACCGGCAAGTGGCAGTGCCTGCGGACTGCTACTGTTGATTGCAATCGAAGGTAAAATTAGTGTCACTCGCGATTGATAGTAGCGGATCCTACGAACCGTGCCGGTGCCGATTGTGGTCCGCCGGTTAAATTAGTCCCGGTCTCGATCGATACCGGCGAACGATAGTCTGGCAAGAACCGGTACGCGGTTCAGATCGCGCTGATAACCGGGCATTCTTCGAACGAGAGCGTTACGCCTCGAGGAAATAAGTATATATCGCGATGACAATCGCGATCGCCGATCGCTTTCTATAAAATACAAAACAATTATTCCTGGCTGTGAACGCGATATCGGACGGAAGACGAATGCGTAATCTCGGTGATCTGGGTGACGCGGTTTCGCGTCGCGTCCTTATTAGCATCCGGGATCAGCGTCGCAAACGGACAAAGACGATCGGTTCGATAACCGGGCGTAATCCTCGCGATCAGCCGGTAGAGTCAGACCGTTAGATATTTGGTGCCACCCTCGCCGGGGTGTCCTCCGCTCGGTGATCCCCGAACGCTGGGGGGGTAGGAAGGGGGATAATGATTATAATAATAATAAGAGAGAGCTACCCCTGGGCGGCGTATCATAGACGGCGACCTATTACGCGAAACACGACACCGGCGCCGGTCCGAGGCTGGAACCACTTGTAAAAGCGAGCGAGAGGGTCGAACGTCGATGCGGTCTGGCCGAGAGGGAGGCCAAAGCCGAGGGAGAAGAATGGTGGCGAGCGAGAGGGATGGTTCCAGGGAGAAGAGGAGAGAGAAAGAGCGGCGGCCCGATATACCGAGGCGGACGAAACAGAAAAAGAGGGTGTGCGCGGAGAGAAGGGCTGCCGCGCCACCGGTGGTGAAACAGAACGGGGCAAAAAGAACGCCGAGAACGAGCTTGGCTGGCTGGCTCGCTCGCTCGCTCGCTCGTTCGCTGGCTGGCTGGCTGGCTGGCTGGCTGGTTGGATGGCTGGATGACGCGGGGTGGCAAGACGAAAGAGCGGGCGGTTTGGTCGTATAGCTCGAACACGCTCGAGGGAGCCAGGCTAACGGTGGAGCAGCAGCAGCAGCAGGAGTAGGAGGCCACGGGGACAGAGGGAGGACGATACCGACGAAAACGAGAGGAAACGAAATGCACGGGGGGATATATATCGAGGACGGGATGGACGGTGAACGAGGCCAGGGGAGAGGGGCCGGGAATTCTGACTCTGGATGCGAAAGAGCCAGTGGTACCGCTCTCTCTGTGGTGTGCAAAACTTCCTTGCGATGCACCGAGAGCCACGGTTGAACGGGAGAGAGGCAGGGCGGAGAGAGAGAGAGAGAGAGAGAGAGGCACGGGAGAAAAAGAGGGAAACCGAATGAGAACGAGAGAAGACCGGGAACGGGAACTGAACGGTGTGCGGTGGTATGGGGCGCGTTGGGAAAGGGGTGACCGGGACGGAGGGAGGGTGTCGAGAGCCAGCCGGAGAGGGAGCGAGAGAAAGAGAGAGAGAGAGAGAGAGAGAGAAAGGACCGGCGAAAGAGGACGGAGGATGAAATCGTAACCTGGCTCTTTGGATGAGAGCCAGCATGAAACCCATGGTGTGCGAAACTCCCCGTGAGAGAATGAGGGGAAAAGACAGCCGCGCCGGCCGAGATAGCCCACGCACGCAGCCAGAAAAGAAACGAGAGAGAGAGAGAGAGAAAGAAGGTATGAGCGCATCGGCTTGTTTGCCGGTATCGTAATCAATGGGTCAGAAGGATTTCGGCGGCCAGCAATCTTTGTCCCGGCTGTTTTCGTCTCTCTCCGGTCGTCAGGGCTCGCGTTCGTCGCTTCCTCCTCGTCCGGCGTCGGTTTTGGTGGACGGGACGTCCCGTTATTGGGCAGCCCGGCCGGATTCCGCAACGCGAAATTTATTTTGTTTATTTATTTATTGATTTATTTGGAATGATTTCAACGGTCATTACCGGCCGATTGCAGGATATTATCTGCACGATAATGGACCGTGTAAACGGCCGCTGGGCTACGTTTATCCGCTCTATAATGAGAGGAAGGAATCCGCGATTTGGAAAATCCGCTAAATTCGCGATCTTTTTTCCTAACGATACACGACGAATCGCATCGACGTTTTCCTCTTGAATTAGCTAGACGTCAACGCGACGCGAAATTTCCTGCTTTAACTGTGCTTCTACACTTTGATTGACAAATCGTGAGATTCTAATCGAATTCCGATGGAAATTAGTATCAGTGATCTCGTTAGGCAATTTCCTTCGTTCGCCGAGACGCGATTAGGACTTTAACGGAGNAGCTAGACGTCAACGCGACGCGAAATTTCCTGCTTTAACTGTGCTTCTATACTTTGATTGACAAATCGTGAGATTCTAATCGATTTCCGATGGAAATTAGTATCAGTGATCTCGTTAGGCAATTTCCTTCGTTCGCCGAGACGCGATTAGGACTTAAACGCGGCCGCCGTGATCAACATTTTTTCTTACCTCGGAAATGGCGCGTCCGAGGCCAGTGGAACGTGTCGAGTCGAATCCAGGAGCGAGGAGAATCGAAGAGGATCGTCGATCGCTTAATTTCCAGTCCCCTCCTTCGGCTCTTCGTTAACTTCGCTCGCGTCCTTTTTTTTTTTAACGAGAAAAGGGGTAAAAGGGGATCGGAGTCCGACAAAAGGGTCGAGGCGTCGGCCAAGGAAGGATGTAAATTTAAGCAGGCGAAAAGCGATACGCGACGGCGTGACATTCAAACGTTCGATGCTCGAGCGACCTTAAAGCGTAATGGTTTTACGGTACGTCAAAGCTAGAAGAGTACGGGGAACTGTCCGGGGGTGAGAATGGGGCTGGCTACAGAGAATCGAGGTTGCTCGTAGGGGGTTTGCGCTCTGACGGGGCCATTACACCCTTGATTTCATTACGGCAGCCTTGCTAGTCAACTGCAATCTCTCCTTCTGCCGCGCTCATACCCGCCCCCGCACCCGCGCCTCGCCGTCCCCGTCGTTCCACACCCCCGATATTTCTCTCGCCCTCGGCTCCGCCGCCGCCTAACTATTTTTTCCCTTCTGCCTCGCCTTCGTTCCATCGTATTTCTCCCTTTTCGCCGTTTCTTTGCACCTCTGGCCTCTCCATTTAATATTTTCTATAATTCATTTTGTTAGCCCATGCCCCAGTTGCGCCCGTATAGCTTGCTTTATCATTGAAAATCTTTAAACATTCCATTCCTCATTTTCTCCGGGCCATCCATCAAATATTCTTCCCACCTACATTTCCGTCTCTACCCTCACTTTCACCCTCCGTTCCATCTCGCCGCTTCAACCCTTCCATCGCGGCCCACTCGATTCCCGCCGCGCCGCCCCCAACCTGTCCCGACGTTCCCGAGCCACTTGCCTCGCCTCATCGTTATTCTCCGCTCGTCCGCTTCTTCCTCTTCTTCCAACCCTTCCCGGCCGCCCGGCCGCGTCGCCATCGGGGTCTCTCCGTTACGAAATTCGTTCGCCAAGATCATCCGGCGTGCGCGCGATTTTCCGCCTCTGCCGCGCAAATTGGACGATGAAGTTTTTACGAGGAGTGTTGACAGTCCGCCGAGCCAGAGACGGCTTAATTGTGAATCCAGAGGAGTCCCGTCGGCGTCGATGCCGGCGGGGAAACGATCGGAAATTGGATGGCCTCCACGGAGAGAGGGAGACGTCCCACAGCCCACGGCTAGATTGAAATCATAGGCCGAAACCCCGGGCTCGCTATCGGCGCGGCGGCGGCGGCGCCCGGCGCCGAGGGTTAATCCGTCGCCCGAGCTGCGCCGATATTTATCTTGTCGCGTCCGCCCGGAAACTCTTGGAAACGCGTATCGCACGCGCTTGATCGAATGCGTCTCTCGCCCCTTACAGCCAATTTGCATCGGTATTACCGGATAATTGATAGGGAACGAGAGAGCTCGAAAACGAATCGAACGCATAATTTTCGGCAGAAGATTTTTCAATTCCCAAATCGTTCGGCTTTCTCTACGTTTTAATGCGCGAAACGCATTGATTTTCAGAACGCGACGGTGCAGATCGCCTGTGCGACGACGAATTTCTGTAATCGGCAGTTTGAACAGCAGGTAGGAGCGAGTTTTAATTGCGAACAACGATACGCTTTGCGTTGTACGTCGAATCAATTATTATTTAACATAGTCACGTTTAAAACGGCTGGCCCTTGAAAAACTCTAATTAACTACTTAATGTCCCGTGACAACTCCGCTGAAATGGGGGCGAGAAAAAAGTCGACGTTAATTATCGCAAATTGAATTTCGGCAATCACCGAAAACGCAATTAACATTTTATCCGTTCCCCCTCTCTATTTCATCGGAAAAGTATCGGATAGATATTGCGCGTGACAATATAAATTGAACGAAATATTGTTACACGCATAATGTTGCATGAACGAGGACGCGTTAATTATTATTGTGATCGATACGCATCCTGAACCGCACCACTTAATCGGTCTAATTATTACTAATATCGTGAATCTGATTATCGATTCCCACGACGCGCTTTATTCCTTATTCGTTTCGATTGTAAGTCAACAACAGAAATGTAAACACTGGGACGCGTGTCAATAAGAAACATCACTCCACGATTTCTCTAATTTTATTACAACGTTTGACGTTGAATTTTAGTTTGTCAATGTTCATTCCCGTCGTATAATGAATTCATGCACGGCCCATTTTGGTGTAATCATCGAAATGAATTATCCCGTCTGGCGTACGCGTCGTTATTTTATTTCGGCCGAGCGGCGAAGTCGAGGAAAAAAACGTCGATGTCAGATCGGGCGGGGATAAAACGTAAAGTCCTTTCTCCCCTCGCGACGTTCTCAGCGATTGACCTTCGACCCTGGCTACCCTCACCCCTGTGTCTCTCTACTGCGGGCACAGTTTGTGGGTGACCGCAAGTGGCTGAAAATCGCTGCTACGAGATTGATCGCCTCCCGGCGACTGCCACCGTGTCTTCTAACGGAGGAACCTCGCCACCTTAGGCTGATCTACCGCTTCCAGCGATTTACGAACCCTTTCCTCTGCGTCCAACTTTCTTCTCGCTCGAAAACGTCTCGCGACGTCCATTCAATTAACCGGATATTCCTCGAGATCCGTACGAAATACAATCCTGAGGAATCGAAGCGTAATCATTAAATTCCACGAGACCGCGAACCGAAGCAGAAGGTCGTAAATAAATTAAAAAACGTTGACGAGCGAACAATAGAAGCGGGCTCGGCCGGACGGGGGGGAAACGTAAGGAAAGTCAGCCGTCGTCCGGGCAACCCCAACTCCCCGTGCACGAAATTAATCCACTGACCCTAACTGGTGAAAAAAAAAGGAACGTCAACAAGGCTGAACGACAGTCCTTTGGCCACTTGTTGTCCACCCCGGCTTCCTCGAGCCGCATTTCCCAGAGGGTGGCGGAGGGTGCATGTCGACCACTTCCTCCGCCGTTCCACGAATTATATTCCGTCCGGCAACAGAAACCTGGTTCTCCGCCCGGAGCCATCGTTTCCAGAGGAAATCTTCCCGGACGCTGACAGGGAGGAAGGGGTTCTCTCGGATCCGGAATGAGTTGAACGACGACTCGGCAAGTAGTCCGGGACGAGGTGAAACGGGTGAGCAATCACATTACCGGGGGAGCCCACCCTAGCCCTATTTCGATATCCCCGTGTCGCTCGTCTCACTTCATCGGCTCTCCCGCTTCGATCCGCTCCGTCCGTCTCTCTCTCGCTCTCTCTCTTCCTCTCTTGCGCGCCTTCCCTCTCGTCCTCGTGGCTCGTTCAACCCGGTTTCCTCGTCCTTAGCAGCGGCACTGGAATCGAGTCGTACTCGCCGGATTATCAATCGAGAGCCACTTTCGACCGGTCGTGAATAACTCCGTGGGCGGACGGGCGTGGGTGGGCGGCGAGGCAAGGAAATCGCGTCGGGGAAAAACGCGGCCGGAAGCGCTGATCGATCTCGAGAGACGGTTTTCCGGCCGAAGTGTCGCGAGGATCCCCGCGCACGTGCACGGTAAATGGGCTCCGGCTTTTTTCGCGGTTACACGTCGCTATACCTTTTCTATCGCGGTTCGAAATTGCCCCGGCGTGACTCTCATTCCGCTGTCAAAACATTCCTGGCCGTCCTCTATTTTTAAAGCCGCGGCGAACAATTTTTAGGGCCGGGTCGCGCGTTTCAGAAATTCATTTCTAATAATAAATTCGTCGACGACGACGACGGAATAATTGATACGTCCGTATATCGTTGTATATGAAAACTTCGCGCTACTCCGTTGACGTATCTTTCGCCACGATCGATGGAAATGTTCGCAAATTGGTCATTGCACCCTGCGCGCGATATACATATAGTTAATTCCACGGTCTAAAGAGCAGCGGGCTTGAAAAGAAGCTTCGATAGATCGTAAATCGAGGTCGCGGAATCAAAAAGAGCCGCGGAGTGGCTGTCGANCGTGACTCTCATTCCGCTGTCAAAACATTCCTGGCCGTCCTCTATTTTTCAAGCCGCGGCCGAACAATTTTTAGGGCCGGGTCGCGCGTTTCAGAAATTCATTTATAATAATAAATTCGTCGTCGACGACGGCGGAATAATTGATACGTCCGTATATCGTTGTATATGAAAACTTCCCGCTCCTCCGTTGACGTATCTTTCGCCACGATCGATGGAAATGTTCGCAAATTGGTCATTGCACCCGGCGCGCGATATACATATAGTTAATTCCACGGTCTAAAGAGCACCGGGCTTGAAAAGAAGCTTCGATAGATCGTAAATCGAGGTCGCGGAATCAAAAAGAGCCGCGGAGTGGCTGTCAAGGATTAAGGAGTGGAAAGCGCATTCAGGTGGCTGCTCGCAAAGGTGAGAGAACGTATTTTTTCGAGCAACCCCCAGACCGCGAGAAATATTTACACCTTTCCCGGGTGAAAGCGTCATTCAAAACGATGACGCGTTTCCACGTTAAAGAGATCCGAGATCATTCCCTTCGCGTAACGCGATCGACCCGCGTTTTATTTTCAACCACGATCGGTTCGCATCGATTTACGAATCGAATAGCCAAGATCGTTATATTCCCGGCCGAAGCGGGGCGGACGAAATCTATTCGGATCCGCGCGGTAAAAAGGGGTAATTGGTTAAGGTATCCGGCAAAGGGTTAGTCACCCCGGAAACAATCGGCGGGTCCCTGGAACGAGTGCATAATCAGGTCGGCGAGCAGACCGCGCTAAACAAGCCCGTGTTCAAACGTGGGCACGGTCGAAAGCATAAGGTATTGGACGTATCGCGCGGTGCACGTCAGCGCGCGGTGCACGTGAAAGCCGCGCACACAGCCAGCCGGCGAGCCGAGCACCACGGGTATGCGCGCGGTGTCAGTTTGAAAGTGCGAGCAAGCATCGGCCCGCGGCGCGACGCATCGATCCCATCCCCTACCGCGCGTCATATCCTCTGGTGGCTCTGACAACCCTCCCTTTGCCTCCGGTTTCCCATCCTATATAGCCGACCTAGCACCCGACCATTTATACCCGACCGGTCCACCCCCGCGCGCCTCCGCCGCCGCCGCCCGTTACGTACGACGGCTAACCATGATACAGATACCAGAAATCCACTTCCACCATCTCGCGCGGGAATAAACGAACGAACGGGGACGCGTGTGGGCGTGGGCGAGCGTTTACACGCGGCCACGTTACCCGCGTGTTACACGCGCCCACCCCACGCGCGTCCCTCTTTTCCTGCCCGACCGAGCCGACACCCCGCACCCTCTCACTCTCTCTCTCTCTTTCTCTCTCTCGCCGTGCCGGTCCATGCACACGGTTCCTATGTACCTGGCGCCGCTGCAACACGGCCCGCCATCATTTTAATGAAGATGTAATTACGGCCGTTTCGGCGCCGGAATCAGCAACGCGACCGCGTCGCGCCGCGTCGAGCCGAGCCGTGCCACGACACACATCGACTCGCATTATTGGCTGCCTTATTAACCGGCGCCGCCGCTCGCTCGTGCACACACGCCGTATACCTGGCCCCGGCAGGTGCGCCGTTACCCAAGGGACGAGGGAATCTCCCTCCCTCGCTCTCTCTCTCTCTCTCTTTCTTTCTCTGGCGGTTCTCTCCGTCCGTGCGCAGGTGGAGAACGGTGGAGAGAAGGTGGGACGGGATCCGAGGAGCAGTACAGGAAATTGAGCGGAGCGGCCGAACGGGGCGGAGAGAGCCTCGCATTTGAATTCATAGGGAAAATTGGGGAAAGTTTGAATTGGGTTAAGTGCCGACGATGTTTGCATTTTCGAGGGTTGAACGATTCGGATTTGGGACTCTGACCCCTTTCCCGGTTGGGCCTGCGCCGACGGTCGTAAATGTTCCGGTCCTGGAACGCCCGTTTCGTTTATACGTGGAATTTTGCATAAAAATAAGTCGGACGACGTGTCGAGATTGCATGACTAACAATATTATTAAATTAAGAATTTCGTATGAAGGGATATGGCGAGCGCGGCGTAAAACTGGGAAAAGTTGGGATTGGGTAAGCCGGTGGGGCCTAAAGAGCGGTTCCATGGGGAAAATTGGAAGAAGTTGGAATTGAGTAAAGTGATGGTATTCATAAAGACGGAATTGGATTCTCAAATGGTAAATTCGTTAAAGTTGAAATTAGATGAAGCGATCCAATGATAAGTTACACCGCATAAATTACCTCGATGCATTAAAGATTTTTAAAGATCGGACCGGCGGCGGATCGCGTGACGAATAGGCGCCGTCCCCGGTATCTCCGGCTGCCTTGAAAGTGTGGGCGAGCCGGACACGCGGCGGCGGACATTCGTCATCATCGGTGGGAAGATGTAATTACGGATTTTGGCATTCGGTGCCGGGACATCGCGCCTCCGAGCGCGACGTATCAGTCGCATTATTGGCTGCTTTATTAAGCGCTGCCACGCGCACGTCGCCCGTCGCTCAATTACGCGCCGCGGCACGCTCTGCGTCTACATATAAATCTCGCCGGAAAACACCGGCGGAAGTAAGAGGAGGAATAAAATAATTAGAAGACGTTCTTCTTCCGCGCGCGCCACCCTCGGACGAGACAATTCCGTTAAATACGTTTCGCGAGAGATCGTTTCGCGAGAGTTGATTACGCGGGGGGGAAGCGGAACGGTAGTCGCGTGCATGTGCTCGTCGCAAGTTAATTTTCCCGTTAGCAAAACTGACAGACCGTGCATATATAATTGCGGCGACTCGACGTCCGGGATAAATCGACCGGGGTTCGTTCCCGGCTCGAGATATAATTTGAAATCAGATCTTAAATCCCTGAGGCGGCCGGCGCTCGCAGCCCTGCCACCAACACCGTCGCCGCCCGAAAGCCAATCGGGTACTAAAGCCGGCGCGTCCGTGTGAGGCCGAGGGGGTTGCGACGGGGTCGAAGGCGGCCGCGCGAACACACCGCTGTGTACCGAGAGGATTGCATAGCAACGCCAAAACCTCGCGCGCACGTTCAGTAATCCCGTTAGGGGGTCGAATCAGGCAAAGCACATTAACCACCGTGAAGGGGATAGTTGCCCTTAACTGCTCTAATTAATATAAGGGTTTCCTCCCGGTCATTCTTGTATCGAGACCATACGCGCCGCCTATCGCGTTAACCTATTACAAAGTGAATGCACCGTTCGCTTCCGGGAATTTCGCATATTTCCAAACACACGAAAAATGTACTAATACTACCCTTATTATAATTGCAATTCTTCCATTCAAATTCTGCATTAGAAGCACGAACGATCTCGCCTGTTTTCGTTCTGAAATCATATTTATTTCGCGCGATCCCTAGATGACTGCGTCCTTTAATTAGGTATAGGATTAGGGTTAACTGCACGGACAATCGCGGATGTCGTCGAATCGGATTAAACTTCTGCGGTGGTAGAAAGTTGGCGTTAAAGTAGATCATCGCACGCGGCGAGCGTTACACGGGCTGGTCAACTTTTAATAGAAAAGAGCTCTCATTACTCTCCAGAGATTCGGTCCCTCGTATCCGGGTGCGAGGGGTAGGCCGGAGCGGTGACCCCATGCGATGGGAAAACTACCCCGTCCAGTTCAGGGATGCTGCTGCGTGGTCCAGCGCAGCTAAATCTTGATCTCGCAGCGGAGGTTAACAGGTCATCAACGAACTTCAACGGTTTCTTGCACGCAGCTTCTGCAAACGTTCTAGAAACCACGTGCGTTATTACGCAGCTGCGTTTGTAACACGCGACATAAAAATGTGTTTAAGGCAAGAATAGGTTATTACATATTTTTATGGTTTTAGTATTGATTCTGGCGAATTTTGTATAAAATTTCGACTGCGACTGCAGTCGGTGAATAGGCATCGGGCCCGATTCCTCATGCAAGGCGTATTCGCCTCATCAACTATCGCCACTTGCTATTCTTCTCTTCCTTTTCCCGTCTATCGTCCCGAGGAAATTCCCAACCGCTTCGTGCCATTATTTATTTTCCTAATTGCAGCGCGCTGAAACGTTTAATTTCCCCGACACTTGCCCCGGTTTCCGATTGAACGTGGAATTATCATTGCGCGATAGATTGCACAAAACGGCGGAGTTATATATCCGTTATCAAGCGGCTCGAGCAATTTGCGAGTTCTTTCTGTCCGAGCCAGTTTCGCCGGGAAGCGATTAATTATAAAGCGCGCCGGCGGATGATTAGCAATCGTTAAAAGACAAACCGTGCCGATGCGCCGTCATTGATTTTCGACGGTCGACCGAGATGTCAGTTTGGCGCGCGTTCAGCCAGGTATGATTATCGATTATCGCGTCTAACGGGGTCGAGCGGCCGTGACGTTTTCGTTCCGCCGATCACGGACGGATAATTCCAATTGTAAAACCGTATTTCAGTCGTTCATCGACCACGCGATGCGGGTTATTCGGCCCGTTCGCGCCTCCCGCCGCCGCGCGCGGAACTGCTCTGTAGAATCATTCCGCGCTGGACATCGCTAATTTGGTTTGGATCGCGTGTGTTGGAAAAGTTTGTGAAACGTTGATGAATAGTGATTGTGCCCGTTTAAAGCCAAGAGCGTCGGTCGTGCGTCCAGTCTTTCAAACCGTTACATCGAAAACGCGTCTCTCTTCGTCTGCGTAAAATTCAATATCGCATCGTGTAATTAGTGCGAATCGTTTTAGACAGAAATAATTCGTCGGCGCATCGGAAATATGACGTCGAATCGCTAGCAGCGGAGGAAGAAAAATCGAAGCTCGGCCGAGCAGAACGCGGCGTGCAGCTTCCGGTTGCGGCTGAAATTAATTAGCAGAGCGCAACACGGGCTGCGCGTAGTAATTGGCATCACGACTGCGCGACGCCCTTCGCTGTAATCTGCGGCGAAGAGGGGCCCCCGTAGTCCGAGTGCATCGGCGAGACGAAAAATAAGAGACGGCGCGGGGGGATCGACGTAATCTACCATCTGCTAATAACGGCCTCGCGCCGGCGTGTCCGTTTATCCACGCGCTGGGAGCCCGTCGTTCGTCGGGGACGCGCCGCTCTCGTCATCGCCGACGATTCTAACCGCGTAGAACGCGAAAATCTAGCTCGATCGGTCGTAATTGGCGAGCGGCGCGACGCGTAATGGGGCCGCAAAAAGGACCGCCGGGAATACCATTACGGCGCGCGGTCGCGAGAACGATAAAATATTGAAATAAGTGTCACGTCGCTTGCCAGGGAAATTGGTTACATTTTTGGAAATCGATAATAACGTCGTTCGATCCCGCGTTCGAGCGCGACGACTNATAAAATATTGAAATAAGTGTCACGTCGCTTGCCAGGGAAATTGGTTACGTTTTTGGAAATCGATAATAACGTCATTCGATCCCGCGTTCGAGCGCGACGATTCGACGTTCCGCGCGAAAATAAATCAAACCTATTATTTACACACGCGCAATTTATCTCCGCGTTATTTAATTGAAGCCCGTGGGCCGCGCGGTAGCTGCTCGCATAATCGTGACAAGTAATCGCGTTACACAGTTTATCGGGCTGTCTTTACCGTTTGGAAATGCGTAAAGTCGACTGGACGCGCGCGGGGGCTTATCGGCTTTCGAACGGCGCTGATAAGCGTTAATGGAATTTTTCTCGTTCTCCGAGTGTCGCTGGAAACAACCGGATGCCTTGAGCGTGGGTGGCCGTCCGGCCCGTGCATCTCTCATGACCTTCTTAATGCAACCCTTATCTGAGGAATTAATGTTTGTTTGACATGAAACGGTACTCCCTCGCCATCGATCGCTATTTAGATTAATTCCTATCTATAATTATCTTAATTAACCCTTTCCACATGAGATAGATACCAATTTCTCGGTAAACCGATACCGAGCGTCGCCCGTTTCGAAACCGTTTCGTTCCAACGAGAAAATCCTACGCAAAAAATTCGGCAACAATAAAAATGAAATCGAAGGATTGCCGGGATTTCGATTATCCTCCGCGGACTCCTTAACTGCTCCCATTCCTCGTTTTTCGAAGGACCGCTACCGTATATCGGCCGGTTCGGGCAACACGCATCGCGTGTCCCGAAAAAGGCTTAATCCCAGGCATTCCGTGGCGAGGGGCCGGGTCGAATGCTCGAGCTCGGGGAGATAGCTGGGACGATAACAGGATTCCGAGAGGGCCACGAGGAAGAAAGAGGGACCGCCGGGACGGGACCAGTCCTCCTCCGGTGGAACCCGACCGACCGGACGTCTATCCCCGAGGTGATTCTTCGAGGGGAGCGACAGTTATATGGCCCCGGCCGGAGAACGTATTCGAGAGACCGCAGTCACGAAGGACCGCGCGGGAGACCCGAGAGGATCGGGGAAGGACAAGCAGGATGCCGAACTTAGGCGCGACGCACACTGAACACCTCTTTTCCCGAACGTTCGCGATCGCTTCACGCGATCTTTCTATGCAAATCGAACAAATTTACCGATTAAAAAACGATCGATATTCAAGAACTTCAAATTTTATATTAATAAAAATTACCTTAATGTTTGCTTCTCAGAAAGATGTGATATTTATTCTAAAAATATTGCGAAATACCGAACTTTCACGCGTGTTTCTCTTTGGAGAATTCGATTCGGTCGCGGATTGAATCGTGGCAAATGAAGACAGGCTTGTTCGCGATGTGTGCTATGCCTTATGGTAGAGTGGGAGGGAACGGACCTGCGAGGGGCCCTGAGAAGCAGCGGAGGACTGAAAAACGAGCATTGAAAGAGGAAGGAGAAGGAGAGGCTCGAGTGGGACCAAGGAACGAGCGAGAGGACGGTCTGAGAAAGCCGAGGAAGTGATTGAGGCTGAAGTAGGACCCCGAGCACAAAAATGAGTGGCGAAGGGAGAGTGACGGGTGCGGGTTCAAAGCGAAATGACCAAGCGGTACTTAAGGATATGTTAATGGTACGGAGAGCGTAGAGACGCGGCCTCCTTCCGACGGAACGAAAATTATAAATATTAGGCCGAGCCGAGGTTTCGCGAGCCAGGTATATACGAATCAAATATCGTAGCCGAAATCTGAACCGTCTTTGGGTGAACGGTCTGCCGGCGAAACGAGAAGAATTTGTAGGAACGTCGGGCCGACGACAGGTCAGATGGGATCGGAGACAAAAGTAGAAAATTGCAGAGGACGTCGGGAGGGGAATACAGGTAGCAAAGGAGCCAGCAAAAGGAAGAGATGGTGTGTTTAATTCGCAGCCGAACGGTTCGGCGTCCGATTCCTGAACGGTTCGTTTCCGGCGCGTTCGTTTTTCGTGGTATTTAGCCGAACGAGTAGCGATTTCAGCCGCGATACTCTCGCAGGACCCGGCGCCGATTCAGGGGCCAGGGAAACGAGCCGTACCCAAGGGCCAGAGGGAATTTCGAACGAGAGATCTTCAGCGAAGCGCGAATTAATTCAACGCACAGCTCTCTCTCTTCTTCCGCTTTCCGCCTCGTCCCTCCGTGGAACCATCTCACGCACACACGTACGCGCGCGCACACGAGCGCGGCCACCAGCGAGCGAGCCACCCTCTTCCCTCGTAAATTTGCCCTCGCCGCACCGAAGGGCTTCGGGGAAAAAAGATAGAGGGAGAGAGAGAGAGAGAGAGAGAGACGGAGGAACCTGGATGACAGACGCCCGGGGATCGTGGCAGCGCATGGAATGATACAAAAAAAATGCGAAGAGAGAGAGAGAGAGAGATTGAGAGAGGGAGGGAGACGGTCGAGGGGGAACCGGTGGAATACCGTGCGTCAGACGGGGCTGGAACGATGAAGTGGGCCGACAACGGCCGTGGACAGGGGTCCCAAAGTCCCGACTCGGGCCCCTCCCGTGTTCCGCGAACACGTGTTTTTTCTGGCACGAATTAAAAAAGGTGATAAAAAAACGGGGTAGTTCCCGACGAGAAAATTACTTCGCCCGATCAAATATAAATAAAACGGCCCGCGCGCGGTTGTAAATTATTGAAAGTTTTCGTACCTGACCGTTAACTAAACTGCGCGTTCCTGCAAACGGAATCTCCGAAACAAATACGCGTGGCGCGCGCGAGAGCGAATAATTGCGAGGAGACAATTTAAGACAGTTTCTATTCCGAACGGCGTTCGCCTAAACCGATTTCAATATCGCGATAATGGGAAGCCCGGTAAACGTGGACCGAAACCTGCGCGCGGCTCGCGGGGCGTGGAACCCCTCCTCTAGGCAGTTTTCGTTCGTATAAAAAGAGGAAAATTCGCCATAAATTGCAATCTGGCGGTCCGGCGCCGCTATCGACGGCGCGCCAGCGGAAAAGGCGTCGAATAAGAGAAACGACGTGCTAATCGGCTCGTTTACAGTCACGTGCACGCCCACCGGCCGCCGGTGACGTTCGATTTGCATCGGCCACTTAACGGGTGTACATAATATATGTATCGCGGCTACGGCGACCGCAATTCCGATGTCTCACCGGGTCGGCTTGGACCCTCGTCGATCCTCTCCACCCCCCGTCGCCCTCTCCGCCCCCCCGCCGACCCGTTCGCCGCGTCGCCGTCGTCGTTCCGCTCCGTCGTTCCCCTCTATTTTTCTCACCCGTGTTTTTCTCCTCGTCCCACGCGCCGCGCCGACGGTCTCCCGTCTCCGTTCCCGTTTTATCTCTCTCGCCTCCCTCCGGAACGTCGCACGAAACGACCGAGCGCGCGTCTCCCTCGCCACGTTTCTATCCTATCCTCTCTCTGTCTGCGGCCTCAACCTCCCCCGTACGTACGGCTTCCAGCCGCACTCGAGAAAGCATTTCCACCCTCCCGCCGGCGAGAGAGTAAAGTGAGTTGGCCCGGAGAGAACGGCGCGGCGGCTGCGGGGGTGGGATGATGGTCGAGGGTGTGGGTCGCGCGGCGCGAGTGCCAGAGGGCAGGCACAGGGGCAGGGGCAGGCCACCCCTACCTTAACAAGCAACAAGGGTGGAGAATTAATGAGAGAGGGCGCCCCGGTAGACACTTGTGGCTACCGCCCAACCCTAGTCATCAAACCGAGCACCGATCCACAGAAAACCCTCGAACTTAACGCACCACGCCCGCCGCTTTTCGATCGCGTGCCCGCCACCGCGGCAAGGAAACTCGTTCGATGCACCTAAACCCGTACACTCATCGTCAGAAGTCTTACGACCTCCCCGATTGATCGCTGTCCGTCAAAAAGATATGACGAATGTTCCACGGGTCGGCGAATCCGCCGAGATCGTCGACGGGGTCGATCGGTAAATCAGTTCCGATGAAATTGTACGCCGGACGGCTGATTAAAAAACCAGAGTAGTAGGAAATCTTTGAACCAGAATTTTATACATGATCGCGTACAAAAATTTATTTGTTTGTTCGCGGTTTAGCGACGTCTCGTTCGTTTATAAGTCCTAAGACTTGGCCAGGGGTGTACAGGGATTTTATCCGTGGATTTCTCCGTGTGCGTCTACGTGTGAGGTATACGGGTTTCCTCGTCGATTTTTTTCTGCCTCGTTTTGTTTTCACCCGGCCGGGCCGGGAGGGAGGGAGGTATTGGATTTTTTGGAGGAAGTTGGCGCGGCACGTGGGAGCACGGCCGCGAGAGCGGAGGGTCGCGAGGAGAGGAAGGTGAATTATGGCTGGAGGAAAATTAGTGGGACTTGTAGTTGTGAAAAATTGGTGCGAGTTGCGGTCGACGCTGGTTCTTTCTGCCTTTTTTACCCCGGCCCGGCTCCGCTTTTTTCCACCCTTCCTTTTTTGATTTATTCCCGCGCGAGACGCGCTCGTCGATGGTACACGATGTTCCCCGATTCCTTTGAAAACCGGCGATCATAAAGCGTCTACGGTCTAAGNGATGGTCGAGGGTGTGGGTCGCGCGGCGCGAGTGCCAGAGGGCAGGCACAGGGGCAGGGGCAGGCCACCCCTACCTTAACAAGCAACAAGGGTGGAGAATTAATGAGAGAGGGCGCCCCGGTAGACACTTGTGGCTACCGCCCAACCCTAGTCATCAAACCGAGCACCGATCCACAGAAAACCCTCGAACTTAACGCACCACGCCCGCCGCTTTTCGATCGCGTGCCCGCCACCGCGGCAAGGAAACTCGTTCGATGCACCTAAACCCGTACACTCATCGTCAGAAGTCTTACGACCTCCCCGATTGATCGCTGTCCGTCAAAAAGATATGACGAATGTTCCACGGGTCGGCGAATCCGCCGAGATCGTCGACGGGGTCGATCGGTAAATCAGTTCCGATGAAATTGTACGCCGGACGGCTGATTAAAAAACCAGAGTAGTAGGAAATCTTTGAACCAGAATTTTATACATGATCGCGTACAAAAATTTATTTGTTTGTTCGCGGTTTAGCGACGTCTCGTTCGTTTATAAGTCCTAAGACTTGGCCAGGGGTGTACAGGGATTTTATCCGTGGATTTCTCCGTGTGCGTCTACGTGTGAGGTATACGGGTTTCCTCGTCGATTTTTTTCTGCCTCGTTTTGTTTTCACCCGGCCGGGCCGGGAGGGAGNTGATCGTTGTCCGTCAAAAAGATATGACGAATATTCCACGGCTCGGCGACTCCGCCGAGATCGTCGACGGGGTCGATCGGTAAATCAGTTCCGATGAAATTGTACGCCGGACGACTGATTAAAAAACCAGAGTAAAAGGAAATCTTTGAACCAGAATTTTATACATGATCGCGTAGAAAAATTTATTTGTTTGTTCGCGGTTTAGCGATGTCTCGTTTGTTTATAAGTCCTAAGACTTGGCCAGGGGTGTACAGGGATTTTATCCGTGGATTTCTCCGTGTGCGTCTACGTGTGAGGTATACGGGTTTCCTCGTCGATTTTTTTCTCCCTCGTTTTGTTTTCACCCGGCCGGGCCGGGAGGGAGGGTGGGAGGTATTGGATTTTTTGGAGGAAGTTGGCGCGGCACGTGGGAGCACGGCCGCGAGAGCGGAGGGTCGCGAGGAGAGGAAGGTGAATTATGGCTGGAGGAAAATTAGTGGGACTTGTAGTTGTGAAAAATTGGTGCGAGTTGCGGTCGACGCTGGTTCTTTCTGCCTTTTTTACCCCGGCCCGGCTCCGCTTTTTTCCACCCTTCCTTTTTTGATTTATTCCCGCGCGAGACGCGCTCGTCGATGGTGCACGATGTTCCCCGATTCCTTTGAAAACCGGCGATCATAAAGCGTCTACGGTCTACGAAACGGGATCGAACGGAATTCAGCATCGGCTGACGTATCGACCCGGGGACGCGGTATAATCTCTGAAAACGGTTAAGGGGTCGCGACCCACAGGTTGCCGGGCTTTATTTTAAGAAGATCATTAAGAGGAAGCGATTCCGGAGTGACGCTAATCCGGCGGAGAGCGTTAATTAAAAGAAAGGCGCGGGAGAGCCGCGAGCAGAAATTAGCGTGACGGTTTTCGCTGCGGGGGTTGAGGAACGAGACCGAGCGACGAGGACGACGAGGGCGGCCGGCTCTCTGGCACGAGCGGACAACCAGATGTCCAGGCTTTCGTTGTCGGTCGCGTGACACATCGCTGTCGCGTTTTTGAGCACGAGCAGAGCCATGAAATGCGACGCGCGCTGGTTAATGCGACTACCTATGGAACGCATGCTTAATTGCTTTAATTAAAATTCACGCTGCGAGCCGGGACATCGGTCTCGCGAGGGCGAGGCGACGCGGGAAACGGGGGGAATTGTCGCGGGAGGGAGAGAGAGAGAGAGAGAGCGCAGGTACGTTTATTCGAATGCGACCGGTGTTCGTTCGCGAAAGGAAACGGTACCGCTCTTTCTGCCCGGCCACAGAAAAAAGGAACGGCAAAACGAATCGGCGCGGCGCGGCGGCGGCGCGCGTTCGCCGGTCTTTAAGCCGGTTCCCTCTTTATTTCCCAACTGCTTCCGCCGAGAGATTTTTTTTCACCGAAAACGGTCTCGCGGACGTTCGGAAAAGTCGAACGGAATACAAATCTTTTTCCGCCGTCCGGGATAATTAAACCGCATTTGCGGGGAAACGCGCATAATGTGCAGAATAAAATATAAAGATTCATTATAAAGGTCTTGAATGTCTGATCAGCAGTCCTGCACTGTACAGGACACGATTTTGGATTCCAGACGAGCGTTAATAATCCAGGGAGGGAAGAAATATATTTAAAGCGGGAGATCAGCTTCCTAAATATTTTTTTAATATTCCTGAATCCTTGACGCGAAATTATACAGTCGGGAATATATGCGTTCGATAAGACCGCGACCGTCTGGGGTATCAAGGACCGACGGCGGCGATGATTCTGAAAACCCGGGAGCGAGGCCCGAGCGCAAAAAAGGAAAGGAAGCGAAAGGGAAGCGAGTCAGCAGAAAAAGGACAAAGCTGTCATTCTCGGTTCTCGCCATCTGGCAGCTGCCTTCGCGTCCCCTCGCTTAGCCAGTTTAGCCCGTGGTCCCTTCGAAAGGGACGACTGCGAGGGCGTGGAACGTCGCACCGGCCGGCCGCGGCTCCAATGGAAACGCGAAACAAGACGATTTTTCCGATACTTAGTAACATAATTCTTGGCCCGAGCCGAGTAACGTAATCACCGTTCCCGACTAACAGTCACTAGAATTAGCGAGGAATACGATACCGTGCCTAGGAAGATCGCGCTCCTATCGCCATTTCTCTAGCTTCCCATCGTCATAACTTAATTCCTCGATCGAGTCGCGAAAGAGAGAGAGAGAGAGACGGAGAGAGAGGGACGGAAGGGAACGGGGAAAAGAGAGGAAAGGGAGAAGAAGCGATTCCAGGCGGAATCAGGAAGGGAGTAGGACGTAAAAACGGTGGCTGGTACACGGAACGTACGATCCTCTCTCTTTTTTCTCTCTCCCTCTCTCTCTCTCCCTCGTGCCTCCGGTGTACGCTCGCGAGCCTCGTATCGTAAAAATCGAATATTTCCACGAGAGCGTAGGCGAGCGCACACGCTAGAACCACCTTTATATCTGCAGACGTGACTCCGGTCGGGTGCCGCCGACTCTTTGCCTCTAGAAATATATGGTGCCGTAACGGTCTCGCCGCTGCGAGAGCCGAGGGAGACAACGCCACGAAACCGAGAGAGAGAGAGAGAGAGAGAGAGAGAGGGAGAGACGAATATCTATATGTACCTTCTCCTGTCCGTTGACCCACAGGGCCAACCCTCGCGACCCTGTTATTTGCATACGCTGACCTCCTTTGCCGATTTCCATGGACAAACACAGACGTCCCGCGGAATCGGCCGCGGCTCATCCTCCTTTTTGCCGACCGTTTACGCGTCAAGTGTGGCCCGACCACGTTTGCGTTTGGTAGCGCGTGCATATATTTGTTCATAATTCTCCGCGAAAGTCTCGCAAGTCTCCGTTTAATTACGCGATCGTATACGCACCGACGGACGCCGTTTACAGATATTCCATTGGGCCGCGTTCGGAATCCCCGCCGGGTAAACAGTCGCACGTCCGGAAACGGTCACTTTGCGCTCACCCCTGCGTCCCGCGGGAGTCCCGCGCCGCCCCAAACTTTCCGGGCAACGTGTTCGTATCGGCAGCGGCGTGTCGTCAGCTTTTTGGCAGTGGCGCGATACCTCGTCAGCCCCTTTTGTTCCCGTCTCCCCCAGAAGTCGGCTCAGGCCGGCGAATGCACTCGACCGCGGGTACGGTGTGCGCGTAATAAACATCGTGTACGTGTGCCGCGCGAACATTCGCGCCGCGCGTCGCACAATGGACCCGCGCGCATTCACGGTCCCCGCCTCCGTCGCGGACTCGTTCCCCGCGTCTCCTATTCTCCCGGTCCTTTCATGCGACGTCCCTTTTCTCGAACGTCTTCCCTTTCTTTCGCCAGTCTCGGTCCGTCGCATCCGCGAACTCCGTTCCTCTTGATTTCTGTATCTCATAAGGTCCTCTCTCCCTTTGCTCGGGGACCTGTCACGGGAACCTTTCTTTATCGCGAATCCCCTGATCCCAGTGTCTTCGTTCCTGGACCCTCTTCCTCCTCCTATTTGCTTCTGTAGCTCGTTTCTGCTCCAGAACGTCTTCGCGCCCGTTCAATCTCTTTGCCCTGGAATCTCTCCTTTCCATCTCTCCTTTTTATTCTGTCTCTTACCGAGACGCGGTTATTTTCGCGCAGAACGATCTTCCCCGCCAAACATTACTTCCGGCGGAGGTTGACGGAATTTCTGCTCCCCCTTTTGTCCATCGGAACGAGCGGGTTAAGACGTTCGCTCGATCAGAAATCTCATTACCGTATTCCCGTTTTGGGATTCGTCTAATTCCGACCTGTCCATATTTATACGTGCGATCCGAGATCCAGTCGATTCCAACTACTTCTGTCTTTAGTTTCTCCTTTTGAAAATCGTTTCAAGGCGACCGTTTCGAGAAATCACTTTGTACGATTTTCACGACGCAATTAGTAAATATTACGAGTTCCCTAAATACGCTCCGTCGCGTAAAAATCCCAGAATCATTTTTCCCCGGTGGTCCCAGGAGGGTTCCCGTTCGTGGGACCTCTGCATCCCCTCCACGTGCGGCCGGCACGCCGACACCCGGCCGTAAAAGGGTGAACCGATTCCTGGAAGCAGGCCAAGGAGGCAGGAAGCGGCCCGTGTCGAGGCCGGGACGTTTCTCTCTCTCTCTCTCTCTTTCTCTCTCTTCCTCTCGCCGCCGCCGCCTCGAGGATCTCGAAGACGGCTATCGTGCGCGAAACCGCGCGCCGGCCTCCGAGTCACCGGCGCGTAGCAGAGCGATCCCGCGAGTTTATGGCCGGCCGTGGGCAACTGTTAAGCCGCAGCTGTTTCGCGGATACGATGCAATTCCCGCGATGCAGGCCCGTAGGCCTTCGCCGACGGCCAGTCTTCGCTCCGTACGAGACGTCGACGCGTGTCAACGCGCTTCGTCAAAAGAATTTTCAGATTTCAATTGTTGCGAGGGTTTAATGAATTCGAAGACGTTCGATCTTAAATAGTTTAATTAAATATATATTGTCGGATCTTAGAGAAAAGGAGCGTGAAATCTTAGAGAAAAGGCCAATCCCGAATCTTGCGAAGATACGCGGTTTACGACTGTCAGTTGTTGTTGCTGTTGTCGTTGCCAATGAGTTGTTGACGAGACTCCAAAGAAGACAGTTTCCCCTTTTGTAGAATAAAATTCGATTGCCCTTCAAGGCGTCGCTCTTTAATCGCGTAAACTCGATTTCATTCTGCTTTCCGCATTTTCGATCCCAAAATATGAATATAAAATGTAATTTAATTAAATAAATATGAAGCAGCGTAAAAAGAGGATTGACAGAGCGGTGGATGGAATCGCGGGCGCGATTTCGCGCGGCCGATCGCTTGTCGCAATTGGCAGCGATAATCGGCGACGACGGTCCTACTTGGACGGTTCGACGAGTTTCAGCAGCCGGCCGCGGTGATATCCCGTAAAAGGATAGGTTGCTCGCTGGAAAGCGGCCAGGACTCATTCGGAAGGACGTGCCTGGACGGCTACCAACTTGCTAATGTGCCGCCGCGAGCCTTGAGCTCGGCTCGCGCGAGACACACGTACCTACTTACACGGCGAAGACGTTCTCTTCGAGAAAGGCCTCTCCCGATGAGATTTCTCGCTCGCCGAGATTCTTCCCAGAGAAATCTTTATCCGATTCACGTAGCAGAATTTCGTTCATTCAAGTTCAAAGGAAACTTGGATCCATGTTAACTTTGTTAAATTACATTTAAAAATAATATATTGACAGTTCGGTGTTAGAATGATCGATGCAAATATTGATGTAAAATATTTATTTGTATTTGTAATAAATAAATGAATCTTCTGATCTGTTTTAGATGTAATTATATGAATTAATTAAATTTGAACAATTTCTTGTGTGTAAAGATGACCAAAGCCATCTAATGGCAAGCAGAAGGTGTAGAAAGTACAGAATATACAGTCGACGATAACGTGTCGGGCTTGAGTCTTTATCTTTCCTCGATAACTTACTGTTGGTCCATAATGTAAAAACTCTGATTAAAAAACAAAGACGAAATATA
>SMSR01008442.1:0-10650 GCA_019453355.1 Ceratina japonica
GATGTTCCTGCTACTGCCGCCGACACAAATGGATATGGCACTCGGTGGCCGGATGATGGTCCTGCTGTTGGTTCTGGTTCTGCTGTTGGTGCTGGTTCTGGTCCTGCTGGTTCTCTATTCTCCTCCCCACCCGGCCTTAATCCAGATGACGATGTGAACGAGTACGGCCGAGACGGTGATGGCATCTGTGCATAAAACGTGTTTGGTGATTACGATGGCTACGACATTTATGCGTAGTAAATAATCCAGTAGCTTGGGGATCACCTTCTAAGAGTCGGGAGTTACGGATTAAGAACCGGGTGTACTGAAAAACAAAAAAAGCATTCTAAATTAAATTTAGAGACATTAATACCGTACCTGATGTGAATTCACTGGTACGATGTGATTATTATTACGATTGCAAAGACGAAAAATGCAAGTGAAATGAAGTCTTGAGAAAAGAAGCGGGTTTGTCCTCCATTGCGCAATCGTAGAAAATTCTTGCTGCATGATTTCGACTGATAATGAGAATAATCACTCCGTAATTGATCGTCGAAGAGGGAGTTCTTCTTCGCAGCCATTGAAAAGTCGAAACAGTTCAAGTGCATCACACTGAGAGAGGATTTAATCTCTTAGAGATTAGAATCGAATAATGTATGGACGAACGTTTGGACACAGAAATTCTGTGTCTTGAAACTTTTTCGAGAACAGCGAGAGAGTGATTTTCAGCCTAATTTACGTACAGTTGCCGTGATCAGTAATATCCTAATCGACATACATTCGAATTCGACGTGTGCTTCCCTCTCACACCTGAACAGTTTATGTTGCCAGTGGACAAATTATAGGCACTTTTATCAAGATTAAGGACATTTTGAAGTCTTTATCTTTTGGTTATAAAAGTTAGTGTTTGTGATGTCGTCCCTGTTACGTCCGTGTTGGCGGTCTCCTTTTTAACGTTTACCTTTCGTCATATTAAATATCATGCAGACGCTCCAAACGTATCGCGGTCACCAGAAGTCTGGTCACCTCGATAATACATTAAGTAATATGCTGACTGTCCTGTTCTCATTAATTAGTATAAATACTCATGGACAAGGGCCATGAGGTGTTCATTGGTTCTTACGTGTTCATTGGTTCTGTAACTTACCGCGAGTACTTACGTTGTTCTTACCGCGAAGCCTAGTACCGTCTTAGAAGCTTAAGACTCTAAATCGCATCGCGAGCCGATATAGGTAAAGTAATCTACCGCGTACGGGTTCCGTACTTTACGCGGTACTGGCCATCCGATATAAACACGACAGACAGCATACAAGGCGTCAGCACAACAAAAGCAAACTATTGGTATGTAAAACTAAACAGAAATATACATATACATCTACGTTCAGAACATAATTAGTCACATCAATCCTGACCTCCTGTTCCTAAAGCGAAATCAAGGTGCACTTTAGTGCCTTACACTCGAGAGCGAATCCGTTTTAAAATCTGTCCTTTAAACAGGACGTAACATCCCAATTAAGGAGTTAGATCATTCTAGACGAAAGAGAAATGAGCATGTTTCGTGATTCTTTTTTCAGCAAAACCATAAAATAAATCGGAGTTACAAAATAGGTTTTTTTGTATGTGTAATGGACCGTGCAAAATAATTTTTTCAACGCGATACATGTCAGAATGGCGATCGTGCAACGTTTATCTCAAAACTACATTTCTCATGTTGGCCGGATTAATAACTGAAACAAATTTCAACCGATTAACTTGAAATGTTAACTGTAGATTCAAAATAACATTCTTTAAGGCACTACGTAGGATTTATTTTTTATATAGCTTTGTTATTTTTCCAAGCAATTTTCTGACGGTTTGAGTGTGGCATTTTTGTACTTTTTGCTTTAAAACTGCATTTTATCAAAAAACGACATATAAAAAAGTTCTACGATGTTCTATAGTTATTCTTATCTTTGGTGTCTCATCATAACTAAAAAATTGCAGCAATCGGTCCACATATCGACCTCCTAAAAATAAATGCGCCATCGTAACAATTGCTGCACAGCCGCCATTTTGACATGTGCCACCTTCAAAAAATTATTTTTCATAGTCCATTACATATACAATAAGAACTATATTTAAAATTCCGATTTATTGGATGGTTCCGATGAAAAAACATCAACATGTAACTTATTTAAATCGGTGAGGAATTGCGATTTGAAACGACGTCTTCGTCACAAACTCGCTAGCGTTCTTTAAAGGGTTTCCGAGTATTTTGATGATCGAAATCCAGCCCTGGTATCTTCCAATTGCAATTCAGCGTTTGAGCAGCCTGTACCTGCAATTTGTCACTTCGGAAGAATGTGACAGACGTCGAGCATGGAAATTGCTCGTTTAACTCATCAACGTAATTCCGTCCGGTTCACTCGCGTAAAGTAGGAAAATATACTCTCGTGTCAAGCATTAAAGGTTCGAGGAATCTCCCTCAACACTTATATGTATGTATAGTTCATTATCAACTTTTGCGAATGGACTCACTTCGCAGATAATTCTGTGATAGCACGTGCAGACGTATATTGTTAAAAATTTTTAATTTGTTTATTTTTATCAGAGCCGCTAGTCAAGCTTTCGGGGGAAAAAGTGCCAAGACTCCGATAGCTGTTCCCTCGCTTCTTGGATTTTCTCAATTTCCTTCCTCTTTTTGTGACTCATTTTTCTTTTCTTTTTTAATAAATTGAGTTTTAATTTGTTTAAATAAAGAAGTGACGAATAAGGAACTGATTTTTACCCGTTTTTTAATCTGAACTCAAGTTAAGATCTCCTGTCCCCAGCTCTAATAGTGTAGTACGCGCAGGGTTCCCATAAAAGACTCCTACGCTTCCCCTGCCTTTCCCTCTTACCAAAGTATTAGCTCAATTTCCCAAGAATGGATCAAACAATTGGGGACTATGGTCCACACTTCTCATGGAGCCGAGTGACTCCCCTGTGACATACAGTCACAAGCGTGTACATCGAACAATATACCGCTGCCACCTTCTTTATTTAACACAAAGAAAATAAACTACATAAAATTATCACTGGAAATATAATTGATAAACTCCTTTTATTTTTAATATTTTTACGTATACCCCATGTTGGTTCTTTACCGGTCCGGTTTATTAGAGACCGATGTCTGAAATTAGTCAGCATTCATTTTCAGAAGAATTCTCAATCGCAAACGTGGCAAGCAATGGAATGTGAAATTCTTATGCGAACGACACTGCAGCAAACAATTCCATAAATCTTGCAAAAAATGCCGATATTGCATTTCTGTAAAATTATTGAATCTTCTGTGGAAGTTTTAAGCAATTATATGTTTTATAATAGAACACAACAATATTGCAAATTCTACCTGGAAATGTAGATAATGGTACTTGAATAAATGTGAACATTTATCATATAATAAAATCGTCCACCACTGGTACACAATTCAAGTTACTTACACCTTAAAACATTATTTATGTATTAAAAAATGAGTTTGGAACAGCGGGAATTTCTGTATTACAAATTATTTAAACATGAATTCATAAACATACTCTCAAGTGCGAATTTTTCAACTTTGTAAATGTCGATTATTTCATCCGAAAAAAAGCACATTACAATAGATAAATATCTGGGGATGTTATTTGAGGGATTATAATCAGTACATGCCGAAGCAATTTATGAGAATTTAAAGTATATTTAAGCATTCTTAACAACATGTTTAATAGTATTACCGTAAAATTTCCAAAATAATACAGTACAAGTTAAAGAGAAAGCCTCTTAACACAGGCGGGATTCTCGTCGAGGAATCGTCAAATTTGGCGAGGGTGTAATGAAAATCTAACTTGATCTTCTTATATCGTGAATGGCAGTTATCTGCACCTACAACTGTCAATCCTTGTTGAAGAGGTACAGGTAGTATGCGTGTTACCATGTGTAAGGTGTCTCGGTATTGGTTGAACAAACATGAAAGGGGTGAATCACATAAGAAAATAAATTTCTTTGATTTGAAGCTGTTTTAGACAAAATCTACTTCTTTCCTTAGTAGCATTAAAAAGTACGCATATAGTAGATTACGTCATGGTTAAACGGTTTACAATACAAAACTCACTATTCACTTTATTCGTTTATATATTATAGGAACGTGAACCCATCGATTTTTACATATGGCGTCATATTGAATCACAAGGTTATTCCGAAGCAAAACAAGTTTCCAAGATTAGAACCGAGGATCATTTAAGCGTTCGAAAAATTAAAAACAGTAAACAGACTAGAAGGCGAGTACGAAAGTCTAATTCGAAGAACGAGTCTCTGTATACAGTATGGTGGGCAACATTTTCAACAATTTTTATATTAATGAAGTAAAAAATCAGAATTAATAAAGATAAGAATTACATGCTTTATTATTACTTAAAATCTCTAACGTGCACGGTTTGTATCGACGTCCGTTCAACTACGACGTAGTCAAGTGCACATGTACTCGGAGAAAATTCAAACTCGATTTAATCAGCAACGAATCATCAAAAGAAACAAATTTATTCCATATTTGCGACTAATTTTCTGGAATCTGAAAGTCACCTAATATTGAGACACGTTGTATATTACGATGGTGGAACAACAATGTCGGACTTGGACTCGCCACGGCTATTTTCCCACGACTCGATAATTATTTCACGGTCACGCATTCGCAAAAAGATTAAATATTAAAGTACTCACGTTTACAGTCTACCTTCGGCGTCGAAGATATTATAATTATGCTAGCACTTCTTCACTTTACGTTCACACAAAGATCCTCGTATCGACACTTGCACATTCACGGGAGTCCCAAAAAGAAGAGGCCGAATTCACGTATCGATCATACAAGGATCGCTGGCTGGATCACGGAACACTGCGTGGAACAGGTAGGCACGCGCCTGCGCTGTTCCCTAATTTGACAAATATGTCAATTCCGGAATGTTCCTCACTCTATATGTAAGTATGTACGTATGGATGTATGTACGTACGTATGTATGTATGTATGTATGTATGTATGTATGTATGTACGTACGTACGCGCATATGCATGTATGTATGTATGTATGTATGTATACATTCATAAATATGTGTAAGTTTAGCTAGACAGGCATTTCTTTTGGAGGAGTTCGATTGTACTATCGAACACCGTCCAGGTGAAAAGTAAAAACATGAATTATGATGGCGTGCTCAGTCGAAATTCCCTCCCGTAGGTTTTTGCAATTAAAAGTGAAGAAGGGTTAATTACTAGGTTAAAAAGAGCGCAGCGCGATAATTTTGAACTTCGGAAAATCATCGAATTGTCAAAGCGTCGGCCTGTTGATGGTTATAGCATTCGCGGCGGAAGTTTATTGAAAAATATTGGTGATGATATGAAAGTACTAATCCCGAAGGCTATGCAAATGTATCTAGCTAGGCGCATTCATGAAAGAGGACATTTTTCAATTGAGAAAACTGAATCGTTACTTAAGGAAGTTCAAGCGTGATATAAATTACGATAAAAAATTCTCAAAAAATGCAGTGTTGCAAAAGAGTGGAATTAAAAAACAGTTGCAAAGCTTTCTGACTCGTTGATTTATGACAACAAAATTCTTGAAGTTGCTGAAAATATATGAGCTTTAATGGAACATTGATTTAATTAATATATAACGCATGAAATAATTTGTGCACTTTGACTCCTTAGATTTTTAGTACTTAGCAAAATATTGCATCACATGCAACGAATATAACCAATCTGGCAATAAAACATATTCTGCGCTTGTGTGACTCTCTAAACGTATCCATGTATTTATGTATATATTTATTATCCATGCATACTAGAGACCCTCCCTTGCCTTTCACCCCGCAAAATAATGCCCGCATCTCCTTAAGAAATTTGGTTTTCTAATATTCGTCGTATTGTCAAAAAGATAGTACGAAATTATGTTGATTGTATTTTAGCGGAACGAACGCAAGGCAAACAAGATGGATTACTATACATTTATCATTGTGGGAGAAGACCACGGTGTAATAGACAGGTGTTCTGAACGAACATCTGCAGCCACGTGGGCGGTTGTGACGATTAGTTTATAATACCCATGGTTGTTGATAGAGACGCTATAGTATTGAAAGGCATATATGTACAGCGAGTGACTTTAGTAGTAGATGTTTACTTTACTATGTGTAGTAATGTAGCATATACAGGGTGTCCCACGCAACTGGGACAGGCTGCAGCTCCTAAACGATTAGGAATAGAAGAAGATGTTATAAGAAAAAGTTAAATGGTATCAGACGGTGCATAATATGCATCTAATTTTATGCACAAAAGTGCATCGGTGCATAAAAAAAATGCAACTGCAACTTTTTTTTAAATTGAAACATACGTTTTTTATTGCACCAATCGATGCACTTTTTTATGCTCTACATAAAAGTACTAACATACTTACGCTCTAAACTTATTCATTGGGAAATTATTTGATATGATTGGACTATTACATCAAATGTTCGAACGGTCCTCCATTACAGTCCAAACACTTTTCCATCCGCTTCTTGATGTTACGCAGTACATTCCTGATGTTCGTTTCCGTAATTTTGGATATTTCTTTCTGAATGCGCTGTCGAAGCTCCACAAGATTAGTAATTAGTCAAGATGCGGATGGAAAAGTGTTGCAGCCTGTCCCAGTTGCGTGGGACACCCTGTATAGATACGTATTGAAATTTCAAAGGGGGTTGATGAATCTAGGATTTTCAAAAAATCGATTTTTTTCCCATAAAAACGTATTTTAGTACGTTAAGAATCATATTTTAAGAGATTATGTATGTATGAAATATCTAATTACTCGATTTTCGAATTCTAGAGTAACCCTTCTTTTTGGTCCGAATTGAGCGTTTTATGTGAGCGCTGTGGCGGACTCTAATTTGGTGGGTCTGGAGTAGGCATATCGAGTGTACGAAGAACTGGAGAGTCATGATTTACTTACTTGACGTATCGGCGGTTTTACATAGAACAATAATGAAAATTTCAATTCGAATGTATAGGACTTGGGCCTAAAATTAATTTCGAGTTGTAAGTCTGTCTTAAATAACAACAAATATTGCAGTTTGTGTATATGTTTAACGATGGCTTTTCATCAATTTTGCACATAATGCAAAGAATGGATTTGATAATTGGATAGAATAGATATAATAAGTGACTGCAGGTAGACGACCAATGCATAAAGCATGCAAGAAGCTCAGTGTCCGAGGCGGTAAAACAGTCACGGATTCACAGTCGGAACATGCTAGTCAAATCGAAGAAAGTAAAAATAAAGTAACGATCTAAATTTTTATTCGTAGTTTTACTTATTGCATAGAGTATTATTCCCCTAAAAACTTTACTTTGTGTGTATGTACACTATTTTTAAAAACTACGTAAGTAACTAGATACAAAATATGTATATTATTACAATACGTCTGTGTGCCGAAAAATACAATAGCGAATTAATAAAGAAGGAAACTAATGAACGTTTTGTTATTTCTCAGTTATCGAAGATTTTAAAGAGTATTTAAAAGATCTCCAGTCATCATCAATAATTTTCTCTACTTCATTCTATTAATTTCGAAATTACGTAAATACAGATGGTAGCTACTCTTCGAAAGAACAGTCAAATTTCGAAAAAGTAATATAGAACGTCCGAATATAAATCATTAGCAAAGTCGGGAAGTGAAGTCAAATTGGTATTTAAATAGAAGTAACGAAATTTTAAAATTAGTAAAATATAACTCGTAGAATTCTTCGAAATTTTCGAGGATCCGTTCTTATCCTGACGTAATCAAGAAATATGAACATCGTCAAATCTAACGAAAAATCTCCAACATTTTCGAGAAGTCATCACGCAAAAGATTCTCATCGGCACTCAACTCAAACCAACATTTCTGTTTCCACGCTTTCTTCTCTATTAATTTAAAACAACGCATAAATGGCAGACATGTTATGAAAGAGATCACAGATTTTAATTATACCGTATGAGCTCGTGTGAAAGATATGAGCACAATATGTATGCCAACAAGTCGATTGTATAGTTACATAACCTCGGACAATTTGTGTACCATTGGTACATGAGTATTCTCGATCTGAGGCGTTTCGTGGTGAAGGCAGAGGCCGAGTTCCTTCATCTTCCATTCCCAGTTCATCCTCTGCACGGCATGCAGCGCTTGGGCTTCGTGGAGATGTCTATGTAGCATTCCCTTCTGGAACAAAGATTGATAAGAATTGTTAATAAGAAAGAAAATTATTAACACTAGAACTACCAAACCAGTCATAATGACTGGTTTTAAATGGAGAAATGCGTGTATAAAAAAAATTCGTTAGTTCTAGTTTTAAGAATATAAAATAACAAAGAATAATATTAACAATATAGAAAGTAGATATATTCTATAAAAAATAAAAATATTTTTCTAATAATGCAATTTACAGTGGCTTACTTATTAAAATTCAAGTAGGAATAACAATTATTCAAGAATTTTTACCTTGATGGTGTTCCACTTATCGTCCACGTCTTTTAACCAGCGCAAGAGTAATTTGTGACTGTATTTATATCCTACGTTTCTATCCTTCTCTTCCTGTTCCGGGGTACTAACTTTGTACACCTCTTCATCCTTCAGTATCGTACACACAGAAAAGGGAAGAGATTGATTGGCAACAGCCCTCGCAGCTCTACCATGAACTCTAAGGACTTCTTGTTCCACGCATAAAATTAGCTTTTGCATTTCGACATAGTGTTGCATAGTAAGTCGGTATCTTTCCTTTTCTTGTTCGATATATAACTCTTTCATTGTGCCTTGCAGTTCGACGGGAGGATTTATATTAGGTTCTCTGGCCGTGTTTCCAGCTAAATTGTATTTACGACAATTCAGTAGATAGTTGTCAAAACCTTGGAGCGGTTCGGGACGAACCAGGACGATTCCTTTCCTTTTTTCTTGAATCTGGAATAATGGAAAACGAAATTATATTAGATAAAACTTTGTCATCGAAATTGACTTAATTCTATCCCTAGTGTTCACTTAAGGATGTATGAGTTGTAAGATCTTTGCTAAATATGTAAAAAATATAATGAAAACTTATCTCCGCTATTTGAAGCTATAAACTCTTTAAAAAAATATATTTACAGAGAAGTAAGATTTACAAAGCTGTTGGACGTGTTTTTTATGTCACACGGAACCTTTAACATATAATTTCTAATATTCTAATACATATTAATTGATCACCGACCCTAACTCTCTAACTGAGCAATCCCTCGAGACTCCGGAAACCAATTAACGCACTTTAATTAACACTTTTTCCAAGCACCGTCCAACACGGCCGTCCTCTCGTGCTCTTGCCGATTTTATTGCATTGATATATTTTTTTGACAGATATCGGCTTCAGCTTCCGGCGTCCATGGGATTTCGCGTTTATCTTTACGGCGCGATTGTAGAAGTCGTTTAGTGGTGCTTGAATTTGACCGGCATGAGGGATGCATTTGCGATAAAAATTAATTTTGCCGAGGAATCTACGCAGTTCTTTGATCATGCGCGGCTTCGGGAATTCATTAATTGCTTTTACTTTTTCAGGAGTCGATTTGATACCTTCCTTATTGACCAAATGGCCAAGGAAGACTAATTCTCATACGCCGAATTGGCATTTTTCTAGGTTTAGGCGTAAGTGAAATTGGTCTAATTTTTCTAGGACTCGTTGTAGATGTTTCTCATGCTCCTCTGCAGTGGAGGATGCTATAAGAATGTCATCGAGGTATGTAAAGATAAAGTCGAGATCTTCGAGGGCACGATCGATATAACGTTGGAAAGTTTGTCCGGCGTTACGGAAACCGAAGGACATGGCCATGTATTCAAAGAGCCCAAAGGGTGTGATTACGGCTGTTTTGGGTATGCCTTCGGGTGTGACCGGAATTTGGTGATGTGCCTTGTGTAAGTTTAGCGCGGAAAAGATTGTTTTACCGTGGAGGACGGTCGGGAAATCGTGAAGGTGTGGGTGTGGCACGGAGTAGCGGTCGGGTACAGTCACCAGATTGAGGCGTCGGTAATCGCCGCAAATGCGCCACTTGCCGTTCTTTTTTTTTAACGAGGTGAATCGGGCTGGCCCAGGGGCTACTGGACGGCCTGAACATCCCTGCTTCCATCAGGCATCTGAATTCCGGCTACTGGTGGGCTGGTCGTAACGATATGATGGTATAAAACGCCTGACTTGAGGGAGACAGACTGTTCTGCTCCGATGACTTTTGGAAATTTGGTAAGTATATCCTTGTATTTGCAATTGGGATTAATCAAGACTGCGGAAAAGCTTGGGGCTAATTTGGTAGCACCGAAAGCTTTTAATCCGGTAATCGAGTCTATTAAGGCAGGGACTTCAGTAGTCAGGGGCTATGTGTTAGTAGTACGGTACATGTGTGAATGCGTATATGTATATAGCTATCTAGTTACTCGTATATTGCCTCTAGAAATAGGAATAGAAGTAAATATCCGGATAAGATCAAGGGGCGCGGTAGCGGCCCGAGGGCAAGTTTGAGCCGTTAGGTGGCAGCATGCCCGTCGGGTACCGCGTACCCTTTATACACTTAAATTTGACATTTTGAGTTTGTTTTGATATTATAATCGTACCCTTTGCTACTTATTGATGTGTTGAGGTTTTTAATTAAGTTTTTAT
>SMSR01008443.1:0-18419 GCA_019453355.1 Ceratina japonica
CCGCCGCCGCCGCCGCCGCACAGCGCCGGCTGACTCGCCTCCGACCTCTGACCCTCTGATAATACAAGTTAGTTGTTCTGCAAGTAAAACGCAGCCGCAAAAATCGATTCCGCCCGAACAGAGACGCGCCAGTTTTGTTTTTCCACACCCTCCCCCCCGGCTTCTTTTTTTTTCCTGCTTCGTGCTATGAAAGATTCCGTGGCACTTACTTAGTTAGGACGGAGGTTGCTTGTTCTTGCCGGGAAAAACGAGGAGCACAAGCTCGACGAGTAAATCCGGTGAGAAGATTAGCTGAATGCAAAGGAACCGGAGCGGCGCGAGACGAACTAAGGAGCTTCGACCGAGAGCATTCGATGAGAGTGTTCGGGGAGCGTGTACAGTTTTTAAGTGTATGTGAGTGCGATACCGTGGAGGACGATGGAACATAGTTGGGGTTAATAGAAAGAGAGAGGCGGCGGCGGGACGGAGGCGGCGGCGGAGAATGCGAACGACGGAGAAGTAGATCCGTGAAGGAAAGTGGAAACTCGTAAGTAATAGCTCCGACAGCAAACCTGGTAAAATGAACGGATAGACGATGCCGTGGAGCGACTCTTATTTCCTTTCGCGCTACAGAAGTCAGGATAGTGGAAGGAGCGAAGGGGGGGGAGAGGAAAAAAAACGAGGATGGGAGAACGGCGAAAAGCCAGTGGGAAAGAAAAAGAAGGGAAAAAGAAAGGAGAGACGGGCCGCGGGCCCGTGTTGTGTGTGTGAAAGAGCCGAAGTTACCTTTCCTTTTTTCCTCCTCCTCCTCCTCCTCCCTTACTTTCTTTTCGCCTACACATCTCGGTACTCTCTTACCGAACCGTTCTCCTTGTACCTCTGTGGGTGTCGGTTAAGCTCTAACGTTTAAGATCTTCCAAACAGACTTCGAAGCTTTCCAGACGCACTTTATGTGCCGGGTACCCGCCGCCGCCGTTCGTTCTCGTGCGCGCGCGAAGTATTTTTTACAGCACCTCTATCTCGGGGGCAAGGCGCGCACTGTCCGACCTAAGTACCATTACCCGGAAATTTGTGGAAGTGGTCAGGAAAGTTTTCCAGAGATTTCGCTTCTCTAATTATCGTACGTTGGGAAAAGCGAAACTTTGCATTAACGTCACGCGTTTTGTTCAGGTCCCGTCGTACCCGAATAAAGGACCGCGACATAAACGTGTGCGCCGCACGCGTTTCTGTTACACACGTCTCTGTCTCCGGCAGGCCGGCGGCCGCGGCTGGGTATATCAGAATATTGATATGCGGCTAGTAATTATGCACGGGGAGATCATTTTACGTGATATTCAGAGACGGGAGATAGACAGAGAGCCGGACTTTATGCGGGGAATCAAAGATGCTTTTGGTAACCAAACCACGTCCAGTTTCCTTCGAGTCAGAAGTGACCAACAGAACAGCTCATTGGGACCCCTCAGAGAGACACTCGTTGCCTGTTATTCTCTCGGTAATACGGGATGCAATTCTCGTGCGCGCGTTTATAATACTCTCCGCATATACAGTTCGGACGGACGTGCAAACGTATGCCCCGTCCGGGAATTGGTGTTTCGATGTTTAATTTGCTGCGGTACAACTAATGACGGATATTCAAAAGATCGTGTGACGCTGTTTTGCGTTTAATTATATTCCCGTTCCAGATAAATGGGTCTACGTTCAAAACATCTGCTTTCTACGTAATACGTCGGTTTCATGATACCACCGAGGGCCCCGAGACGTGCGCCGACCCATCTGGTTAAACAACAGAAATAATTATCGACCCGTCCTTCGCGTACAATTGTACGCCATCTTGGCTCGGCGCAACAACAAAGTATTTCGTGGCTCCGCGGTATCATGTAAATGGAATCCGTGCAAGATTTTATCAGTGGCCCCGTGGTACAAATATTATACCCGCGCCCATTTACTCTGCTTCCTAGTTGAATACCGTACAAAAAGCTTTTAACTTGATATTACATCGGCCAACACTTCGACGCAGTTGACAAGCTTCGAAAACGTATCGATTACTTTATCCTGCTGGAGTTACGAAGTTTCCACCGCAATTGGATACGCAGATCGTCGAAAGATGGATGAAAGTTGTCGATAACAACGCAAATTATGTTCCTTTTGGAGGTTCCTCTTCAAAGAAGCACGGGACAAAGCGGGGAGCCGAAGTTTACGTCCCAGGGATTTCGGTTTAATAATCGAGCGGCAGCCGCTGTTTTGCAACTCGATTAATTGCCAGGACTCCGCGCGATATGGAGGATTCTTTATTTGTTCCGCGCGAAACGGTTGCTAATTACGCTTAGTCCTCGCGACGATTCGCCGGTCTCGGCCGGAGGAGCGGAAGTGTAATCGCTAAAAGCTTTTTCTCTTGTCTCAGCTACGATGTCGCCCCCCTGTAAATATTGTAAAAACAACGAAAAGGGGGGTAACTAAAAAAAAAAAAAAAAAGGAAGAAGTGGTCGCCGGCTGATGGCCGGTACTTGACTGCCTCGTATACTATATCCGCCTAAAAAGCAGCAGTCCGGTGAAACGCGATGCACTTTCGCAGGACTGTTTAACCGGGAATATGTATGCACGCCGTAGCCGTCGTGGTTCACAGCGTCGCGTCGCGTCGAGTCAGGTCGCGGATGCCGGCGTAATTTTCGTTCGTCCGAGTTTTACATATACGCGCGCGGAAGAAAAGCGCGGGCGGATTTTTAAAGGTTTAACTTGGTACCGGGGGTCTCGCGCGCGCATTTTCATTTGCCTTTCCCGCCCCCTTCTGTTCCGTCGAATATACGCGTGCCATTGCATTTGTCACTGACATATCGCGCTGCCCCCCCGCGCGCGCGCGCCCCCGCCGTGTTTATCATACGCGGAAAGAAATTCCTTTTAATATTTCAGACTATATTATCCTCTGACGCGACAGATTTTTTTTATCCACCGATATTGTGCCCGCGGTTACGGCCGCGTAATCCCCTTGAAATATTCAGAACGCTTCAATTTATGCGCGAACTGATCGTGACATGATTACAGTTTCAAAATGCGGAAAAGAACTATGAACATTTTGGAGCGCGTTCGACGTGGGCGCGAGGGATTGATCTAACGCGGCGGGTGGAAATCTCCGCGAGCCAGCCGTTGTAAGCAGACGAATAAAAAAATCCGAGCAAACAAACTAAATTGTGGCGTTAGCAGGTATAGGTAAGATCCCGCAAAAACGGCGGGGCGTGTTGAGCGGTTCAGTAACGGCGCCATTCGAGGAGCTCGAGGTGTTAATGAAACTCGCTGAACAAGCAATTAATTATAAATTCATTCTATGTACATTCAGGGTATCAGCCACTTTGCGGGCTTTTTCCCGGGCCCGGCTGATACAACACCCGGCCGCGTCGCAGCCACCGAGTCGCGCGATCGGTCATCGGGCGAATGAAAATATGTATAAAACGGGTCGCCGCGGTTTTCCCGTCGCACGAAAGGAGAGCGCGACACCCCGAATGAAACCGACGCGCGTCGGTCGAAGGGAAGTTGTTTAAGTTAAACCTGCGGAGCCGGCGGGTAATTTTCAGGAATGCAAAGCGAACGCGCAGTCATAAAGGGCCAGGCATCGACACGGGCGAAATTTTCATTTGGTCGGGCCTCTCGGACGCGCGCCGGGGGTGGCCGCGGCGCTCGCGCGAGCGAGTGTGCGTATTCCGCGCGCGCGGCGCCCTTCCTCGCGCTCACTCGTTGGGGCGGTAACGGCGCCGGGCGGATATTCGGCGAAGGGTGGCTGAAAAGGGAAGAGCGGAGGCAGCAGGCGCCCACTATTCGAGTATTATTGCGGTGCTGGCTGCTGGAGGGTGAGGACGGGATATATCAACGGTTGGCGTTTATGTGGCGACCAACTGTCGAGTTAATATTCACGCGATCCAGCTTGACCCCGCGCCGCCCGCCCGACCCCCTCGAACCTGCTGAACGTGGACAGCCGTACGAAATTCTTGACTTTGCCCACCCAACCCCCTTCTGCGTTACGCGTCTTCGCTTCTTCGCTGACCTTTTCAGCCCGATTGATATATTATTTCCCTGCTGGTAGCGTTGTTTCATGAGGAAACGGAAAGTTATGGGATTCGCATTACTCTGGCAACACGTGGAAGAGAAAGAAGCGAACTCTAGTAGGCGTAGTTCTTCTCATTGATCAGTTCTAATTTCGAATGCTTCGGCAAACGCGACACTTTTCCACAGAAGTTTATCAAGGGGCACGATATCGCCCCGCAGAAGACAAGTTTGTTCGAAATTATACATGTCGTTCCCAGAGATCTCACATGGTGCATGGTTTTCTGTTGCAGAACGCATGGCGTATGGCTCACTCTATGGTATGGCACCGCAGGACATTGTTCTGTGCTTCCTCCTGGCCGCCTTCCTTTACTCGAGTTTCGGTAAGAATAAATCAAATGAGATATTCTCTCTTTAGAATCCGGCGGCAGTAGTACTCCTCCTCACCCAATTACAGCGACGAGAAGAGGCGAGCGTGGGTGTAAGCGAGAGAGAGCGGGCCGAGGCGGGAGAACAAGTTTGAATTGGTCGGAGCACGGGGCGCAAAAGTTACAAGTTTTTTAATCCCTACAAAATGATACGAACGAACCTCTTGTATCCGTAATAGCATCGTGCTCGGTACACTTCTCTTTTCCTTTCCGCGCCGCGTTTCCTTGCTCCACTTTTCGGTAAGAATCAAATAAAATTCCCCCTAAAAGCACTATCGGAAGTCTCTGGGAGCTTCCGTAAAAGCATTCCCGCGCACAAGGTGAACGCGGGCAAGAAATTACAACGGCCCCACCACCCCTACCGGCTAAACGTTACCCTCCGCTCTTGTTTCCTGCACCGAAATATTCGTTTGATATCCAATTTCACGTTTCATCGTCCGTTTACGCGCAACAAAGGCGTAACACCGGCCTCGAATTCGTTTTTTCTCCCCCCCGCGTCGTCTCTTTTCCCGTCTTGTCCCGGGAGCGCGGAACTGTTATTATTTAATAAGGTGTCAGAGTGTGCGACGCTCACGAGTTTGATACGGTTAATAAACGTCTCGCGTTACACGACGACGACGACGACGACGACGCCCCGTTCTCCTTCCTTTTTCCGTCCCCGTCGGCCGTCCCGACGTCCACGTGCCACGCGACACAAAAAGCGCATCGGACGAGGTGGAGAAACTAAATCTGAATAGCCGCCGGGAAAGAATTATTGCCCCATAACTTTGCCGGGTATACCAGTCACCGTGAATCTGCACAGGGACCGTATATGCACATATATAGCGCTCTTGACGAGCTAGATTAAGCTGTTCGCCGTCGAGAGATGTAAAAGATTAAATAAATCAATATCCAACAGAAACAATGAATGGGGAAAGGCAAACGTCGAACGAAACCGGTACCGCATTAAAACTTCTCGTCTGGTATACATATACGCGGGCGTACGCGAAATCTCGACGGTATTGTTTCCCGGGGTTCTCGTATCTAAACCTGGCGGTCGATGCTAATTAGATGTAAACCCGTCGGATCATTAATTCGACGATCGTTAATTGCACACCGTGGCGCCCGTAGGTCAAGCGATGCCAAAATCCGAGGTCCAGCCAGAATTTCTAGCACTCCTGGAGAACCATACGGTCATTCAAGGTCGTGACGTCTCCTTCACTTGCGTCGTTAATCATCTTCAATCTTACAAGGTAATTGCAAACACGTGTCATGATGTAATTAGTAAGTCGATTAAGGGCAGCGCTTCGAAAACGTAAGTGCCGGCCTAAATCGTACTTCCGTGAATAGTCACGGTGACTATAGGCAGCCGACTACCGCCGTTAACCCTGACGAAGTATACATATATGCGCGTATTGTTGCCGAAGCCCGATACGCGAACGATATTCTCTCACCCGTTAATGCGTAGAACGTAACGTAAAGTGCAAATACACATCCCTGTGTCTGCACTTTACGTTATGTTCAGCGCATTAACGGATGAGAGAATATCGAAGCGCGAATCAAATGTACATATAACGCGGTGCAGATGGTAACAAAATACTACGTAGGTTCGCGTTCTCCTCGGTCCGTGCGGTGGTTCTCTGTCCACCGCCCCTTGCGGGACGAACCCGCGGAGAAATTCACTTTCGAGAAGAAGTCCAAGTTTGATTGCGCGCTCGAATCGACAATCGCTTCTATCGCGAGATGAAACGGTCTTGGCACGTGTTCAGAGGATTTCGTACTCCCGTGTACGGAGGATGGAGAAGGACACGGCGGCGCCTGGACGGAAAGAAGACGAAGAAGAAGAAGAAGAAGAAGTGGGAAAAGTGGAAGCATAGGGAATTCGAATGTAACTGCGAGCAGGAAGTATCCGGGGAAAAGAAAGGAAGCCCGAAAAGAAGAGACATAAATCAGAGTCGCTAATATAGCGTACAACATGAATGGATCTGATTTTTGCCACTCGGAAACCACCCCTCGTTTCGCTTTCGCCCCTCCTTTCCCGGCGTCCGCTTTTATTTTAACGTTTTAAAGCAGTTCCCAGCCCCGGATACGTATTCGCCGTGTCAAAAATGATATTTGATTGAATCCCGGCGTTCGCGCGGATAAAACCGCCCTCGGCTGCTCGTCTGTGAAAAGTTATGCATCGCCTAGATACCGACCGGATCGGACGGTCGCAGCGTTAAAGGTACAACGGTGTAACAAATTTCATACGGTGAAAATTGTTACGCGAACGATCTCCTCGTATCGGGTAGTAGCGAAGACAAAAGATGGATGTCGAGAATCCATTATGCCTCGCGTCATTTCACGCGGGTATTACGCCGCCGCCGCCCGGATCAAGATTTCCCGAGAAACGATTCGTTTAGAGTAATTGCTCTAAACGTTCGCTGCGTCGCATCGATCCGGCACGTGTTCGGTTTTCGAACGGCAGCCAGCCAGCGTACGTATACGTGTAGGAGGCAGTTCGCGGTGATTCGATCGGTCGATTGTTTGCGTAAAAATTCTTTCCGCCAACAGGTAGGATTATTCTGTCGGCCAGAACAGTCCATCAGCGTTATTTATGCACACCTTAAATTCCATTGCCGTTGGATCAAAACGGCCGCTTTTGTCCCCGACGATTTAAAAGCCCTTTCACCCCCCGGTTGAATGGAACCGTCGTTTGAAATACGACAGATCGAGCGCGCAGGAAGTATGCATGTTCGTACAAACGAGACCAAACGGGAAGTACGAAACGCCGATTGGAATTTGAATCCTGGAATCCAATAACAGTGTTCATTCACTTGCCTGGCCGGGGGATCCTCAAGTAAATAATTACGTTTCAGGGGGGCTGCGCGTACAAATGAATTTTGAGATTTACATAACGGGTCGATCGCGATCGGCACCGAATCGATCGACTCTCCTACGCGTGAAATTGCCTGTTTTGTGCCGCCCAGACCAGCTACAGCGCCAGCGGTTCAAACTTTTTCCCCCGGAAACAGTCGTAAGAGATGAATACGTCCTTCTATTGTACGTCCCGCGATAACAACAAATGGGGAACGAGAGTTGAATTACGCCGTAATGCGAGCCTTTTTTCCGCGAGCTCCTTTCTTTTATTGCAGTATAATATTTACGTTCGTAGTCTTAACGGGCGCATTTACGTCGGGATTCATGAACGCGGCAGGAAATCGGAGAGAACATTTTACGTTCGCGTCGCGGGGGAAAACTTCTTCCCGTACATCGTCGTTTAAAATATGTAATTCGCGCGTGCGTAAATAATTTTCGTTTATCTTTACGTAACAGCCCAGCGAAAAGTAAACTTGTCTACTTTTTCCCGGGCCGCGCGCGGCAACCACCGGTGCAAATGCTACGACGAAAAATCCGCGTCCCTTTAAGCAGCCGCTACTTCGTTAAATATTACGCCGCGTATCTATTTACATCTCTCATCGTCGTTTGTCCGTCGCGGCAGACCTCTGCTGCCTTACGAAATTTATTATTCATAGCTCGTAAACGATCAGGGGGCGAGCGCGAAGAGAGCGAACCGTAAAGCGTAACAAGGAACGATTCCTTAAACGCGGCCGATCTAACGGGCTTGCGGGTTTAACTGTCTAATCAAGAAAGTAACCAAGGCGCTCGCTGCGTTCAATAGACACTAAAGCGGCAACATCCGGCGATCAGTCTTGGTAGATTCGAGCGAGAAGCGCATTATTCTTATTGCACCCTCCATCCTCCCGGAACCTCTCAGGATGTATTACCGGCACGTAGGTATATCTATACGTATGCATTGTGCTCCTCGGCTCCAGACAGACAGAACCAACAAGTATCATCCATAATAAACTAATTCTGGGATGCGGCGATATAACACTGATACATATAAGGGGGCGGACGGTGTAAGTAATGCGGGCGCGAATCGCGGTTTATAATCGGCTGCTGAAACTGCGAGAAACGTTCATGCCCCGCGCGTGATTGTATTATGCAGGTCGCTTGGATGAAGTCCGACTCCAAAGCTATCCTGGCCATTCATACGCACATGGTCGCTCAAAATCCACGCTTGTCTGTCACTCACAACGGACATAACACATGGAAACTGCACGTGACCAACGTCCAGCCGAACGATTCTGGCACGTACATGTGTCAAGTTAATACAGATCCCATGAGAAGTCAGGTCAGTATGTTAGTGCGTCTTCCTCTCCGTTATTCCCCGCATCTCTGCACATCATTCGATGGCTATACTACCTATTTATGTGCCCAGCGAGTCGGTATCGAGTGTTACTCTGAATTATTCGTCAGGTCTACCGATCGCGTCGCGAGACTCGGATTCGTTCAATAAATTCGTACGTAGTTTCGAGGAAATCATTGAACGTTTCTTATTGACTCGTTTTGTACGAATTTATAGAACGATTTAAGGAGGTTCTACCGGTAACAGTTTTAAANATAAATTATATAAACGTTGCAGAATAACGTTTTATAAATATTTTTAAAATATTACTTAATAATATTACTTCANATTTTGAAAATTGTTAAAGTATTAAAGATTTTATTAAAGAATTTGAATATTAAATAGTAATTAATATATAAAGGTGATAATGTCTATAATGATCGTTGAATTCCCAATCTATACTCGTCTACTCGCCAATTTCTCCAGTTTCGCACTAACTCATTAACTAACTAGCCCACACTCTCAGTCGCTCACTCCCTTTTATACCTCTCTGTCTCTCTTCCTACCATTCGTCACACTCTCGCATACATCATCCGCTCATTCCATTCGCGCCCATTACAAAATCTATAACAAGATTTAAATTTATATTGTTTTTCGCGAATATCTACGTTCCTATTGGTTGGACGATATATATGCATAGGATCGAAATTATAGATTAGTGCGTCTTCCTCTCCGTTATTCCCCGCATCTCTGCACATCATTCGATGACTATACTACCTATTTATGTGCCCACCGAGTCGGTATCGAGTGTTACTCTGAATTATTCGTCGGGTCTACCGATCGCGTCGCGAGACTCGGATTCGTTCAATAAATTCGTACGTAGTTTCGAGGAAATCATTGAACGTTTCTTATTGACTCGTTTTGTAGGAATTTATAGAACGATTTAAGGAGGTTCTACCGGTAACAGTTTTAAAATTACGAAAAATCTAAAATTTAGCGTATGAGTAGATTTTGGTTAAATAATGACTGTGTTAAATTTTTGTGAACTTTCATGGGATGAGAGAAAAATTTTGAAAATTGTTAAAGTATTAAAGATTTTATTAAAGAATTTGAATATTAAATAGTAATTAATATATAAAGGTGATAATGTCTATAATGATCGTTGAATTCCCAATCTATACTCGTCTACTCGCCAATTTCTCCAGTTTCGCACTAACTCATTAACTAACTAGCCCACACTCTCAGTCGCTCACTCCCTTTTATACCTCTCTGTCTCTCCTCCTACCATTCGTCACACTCTCGCATACATCATCCGCTCATTCCATTCGCGCCCATTACAAAATCTATAACATTTTCGGCCATCCTGTGGCTTCGACGCCCTCGTCGAGTCGGTACTATTTTGCGAGAGGTTGATCGTCAATAGCAATTGATTCGCTCTGATTTACATTAGATTTCGGCGAATCCTTTTCGTTGGTCGCACGGGTAATACGCTTATTTTTGTAGTCGCCCGCCGTGGCTACATATTTTAAACGGTCTACGCTTATGATGCCTTGATAGGCCCGCTGACTTTGTCGCTCGCCTTCGATATCGCGTACGCTATATCGATCGTTTGGCAATACGGCCTCGATCTCGTATGGACCCTTGTATTTTGGCGATAATTTCCTACTGTCTCCCGTACTAGGAACCTCACTCCGGACAAGCACAATATCGCCGACTTTATAATTTCGAGGGGCCCTACGTCGTTTATCGTATCTCGTCTTTGCATCGCTTTGACTGTCTCTGAGCAGTGTTTGCACATCTTGTTGCTCGTGCTCAACTCCTAATTCCTCATTCAGAGATCGGATCGCGCGGGTGAGAGGAGACTCATGCCAACCTATCACCGGGAAGTTAAAAACTACCTCAAAAGGCGTGCGTTTTATCACCTTGTGCACGCTGCTATTGATCGCCCATTGTACGTTATATATTTGTGTATCCCAGTCCTCACCTGCGGGATCTTTAGTATTGGTTCCCAAGCACGCAATAATAACTGAATTTAGCCGCTCGACCTGCCCGTTGGCTCGCGGAGTAGCCGTCGCAACGCGTACATGATAAATGTTGTAGCTTTCACAGAATTGTTCGAAAGCCTTCGCCGTGAACGCCGTTCCGCGATCAGTTATAATACGATCAGGTCTCCCGTAATGAGACATATATTCACGCATAAATTGTACAACTAGATCGGCACTAGTGTCGCTTACAGGTTTAAGTACCACATATTTACTAAATCCGCAGATGCTTGCCAATACATGTTTATTCCCATTCTCCGTGGTTATCAACGGTCCAAGATGATCTAAATGGATTGTCTGAAAGGGGCGATTGCCCTTATCCAACGGATGCAGAAAACCAGGGGGCTTTCCTCGCGGTGTTTTATAATATAAACATTGTATGCAACGGTTCACGTATTTCTCTACGCATTCCCTAAGCCCGGGAAAATAATATTCACGTTTTACTTGCTCCGCGGTTTTCTCAACCCCTAAATGAGCTAATGCACTGTGTGCTTCCGCTACTATTTGGTATCGCAGATCGGACGGGACGTATAGTCGCCACCTTCCCTTACTGGTTCGATATACTCGTGCATTGTACATCGTAAAACGTTCGTGTGTTTTTTGATCACCTGCCTCAAGCAAGTCTCGCACGCTTTTTATCTCTGGGTCTCCGCGTTGCATAGCCGCAACCCAATCAGTGGTTAATTTAATGCCTAATACCGATAAACCCCTAATTTCTACATCTTCAGCTTCTGCAAACGGATATCTACTGAGTGCATCCGCTGGTAGATTTTGACGTCCACTCACATGTTCAATTGTGTAGTTAAACTCGGATAATCGGATAAACCATCGACCAATACGCGGGTTTAAATCTTTCTTATCTGCAAGCATTTTTAAACTATTGCAATCCGTTTTGATTTTAAACGCTATACCAATCAAGAATACTCGAAACTTCTCTAAGGTACAAACAATAGCTAGTGCTTCTAATTCATACGAGTGGTATCGAGCTTCTTGCGGCGACGTCTTCCTACTATAATACCCTATCGGGTGCCATTTGCTATCCTTTCCCTTTTGTAGCAAGACTCCTCCTAACCCAACCGAACATGCATCCGTATGCACCTCCGTTTCGGCTTCGGGTTCGTACATTGCTAATACTGGTCTATCCGCTAGCAGACGACGGATCTCTTCGAACGAGATTTGGTGTTCTGTTTCCCAATGAAACGACACGTCTTTACGCAATAAATCTGTTAATGGTTTTGCCTTAATTGCAAAATTTCGAACAAATCTACGGAAATAGCTCGCTAATCCTACAAAGCTACGCACATCTCGTATAGATTTTGGTGCCGGAAAAGACAGAATTGCTTCGGCCTTTTTCCGTCCTGGTCTAATCTCTCCGCAACAAATCTCGTATCCTAAATAATCAATTTGACGTCTGAAAAAGTGACATTTACGAAGGTTAAGCTTTAACCCGTACTCGCGTAATGAATCAAAGACGCACTTTAGCCGTCGAATTCCCTCTTCCACAGAATCGCTCGGCACGAGGAAATCATCTAGGTACGCGATGGCTATTTTATAATCTAGTGTTCGTAATACAGTATTTATTAACCGCTGAAAAACCGCTGGGGCATTTGCCAGCCCAAAAGGCATTCTCTTAAACTGATATTGCCCGTCCGGCGTAACAAAGGCCGTTTTCTCTTTCGAGTCATCGTCCACGGGAACCTGGTAGTATCCACTAAACGTATCTAAAGACGTGAAGAAAGTATAGCCTCGCAAACTATCGAGCTGGTCGTCGATTCTGGGGAGCGGGAATTTGTCCTTCATCGTGATCTTGTTAAGCGCACGGTAATCCACACACATACGGACCTCACCGTTGCTCTTCCTTACCAAAATCACGGGGCTCGCATACGGCGACTCGCTGTCCTCGACCACGTCTGCGCGCTTTAAATCGTCTACAAGATCGCTTAATTGACGACGCTCGAAGTACGACAATCTGTAAGGCTTATAGGCAATTGGTTTATCGGACGTCAGGCTGATATGCATACTGGCTTTCTCGGTTTTTCCTAATTCGAAAATGTTTCGCGCAATTACATCACGATATTCGCTTAATATTTTTAACAATTGTTCTCTCTCGACGCCCTCGAGATCGGTGTCGACCTCCGCAGGATCTATTGGAAGAGCGTCTTGGTTTGAGACAGAACTGTCGGCGGGATTGTTGCTCGCCGCCACCTCTTCGCACACCTCACCGCGAGTGACTCGTTCTCCAGGTTGCAGCCTGATCTCCTTGCCTGTCAGATTCAGGATCGGAAGCATCGCTTGGCCGTCCGCATCGGTGTCCACTATACACCGTGGTATGCTCGGTCCTTCAGAGCGTAAACCTCCCTCTATACACAGGCTGCTATCTGGAATCTTTCCACAAACACTTACATGCCCCAAATAATTTGGAATTACCTGGGCTGCGCTAGCCCACAGAACCGTTCTTTCCGCCGACGTTGCTTCGCTGACCAGGCCCTCCACCGTGGAAGAGATGCGAAGTTCGCCTGGTTTGCTTAGAATGAGCACATTTGCATGCTCGGTGTATGGATGTCCGACCAGCAGGGGTATCGTCTGGGTTGCGCTGGGTACCACATGGACATCTACACGCGCCTGGACCACGTCAATGGACAACTCTGCCGTGAGTACGCCCACAGGTTGCACTTGTCCTGCTCCATAGCCGACGAAGGAAGGAAGTTCCGTTTGGTAATAAGTCATCTTGAGCTCATGGGCCACGTCCTGCCGTAATGCTACAACGCTACTGCCCAAATCTACGTAGCATCGGATCGGATGACCATTCAGCATCGCATCTTTATAATACTTCCGATGAGTGTCTGATCCGACCTGTAGCACTGCGTTACTTGTGGAACGTGCCGTAGAATTCGTCGATTGCGACGCGGTATTTGTTGTTGCCGTCGCAGTAGGGCACCTTCGCGAAATATGTCCCGTAATTCCACATTTGAAACACGTTACCGTGTCTATCCGTTTCGGGCATCGTTTCGCGTTATGACCTTTCTGTTTACATACAGAACACGGCAGCTCGTTACGATTAGGATTCTCCGGTCGCGAGGGTCGTCTTATACCGGGTGCCTCGGAAATATGAGCACTGCCAGCCAAAAGGTCCGGAAGTAATTGACTCGGACGTTCATATCGGTTCAAAGGTCCTAAATAATCTCGATATCGGGGATTATTCACACCGTCTACGATCCACTCGATAATCTCCGCATTCGCCATGCGTGCACGATTACAACGACTCAGTTTTTCATAGAAATATTCAGTTAGATCCTGACCTGATTTTCGTTTGTACTCCTGAGCTTCTAAACGGAGTGTAACGCTGCTCCTCACAGAAGGGAAATTTTCTGCGAGCAATGCCTTCCACTGAATCCACGTGCGATTTAAACGAGGCAGACTGTCCCTCCATGCACTGGCCACTCCCGCGAGTTTTGAGAGAGCATGGTGCCGCATCGCGACATGGTCCCATCCGTACAAGTCTCCGTACTCCTCCATCTTCTCAATCCATTCCTCGATGGTCAATCGCCCAGAAACTGGATCAAATTCCGGTAGCACATGGTTTAAGCCACGGTAGCAGCAACCGCCCGTCCTTAATTCCTCCGTGCCATTGGCGCACTCTTGAGAATTCGGCATCTCTTCAGCCCTTATCTCTCACTACACCCTTTGCAAAGCACTGGAACCTTCGATCGGACCTTAGTGTCCACTGTACACGATTTTCGTGAATAAAATCGCTAAACGTACTCGCGCACTTCGCGACCACGTGTTCGCACCGGAAGGCTTCGTTCGTACGACGTAATTTGAGTTCCAACGGTTATTCGGCGCCGTGAGCGCAATCCCACTTCTGATTTTGTTAAAGTATTAAAGATTTTATTAAAGAATTTGAATATTAAACAGTAATTAATATATAAAGGTGATAATGTCTATAATGATCGTTGAATTCCCAATCTATACTCGTCTACTCGCCAATTTCTCCAGTTTCGCACTAACTCATTAACTAACTAGCCCACACTCTCAGTCGCTCACTCCCTTTTATACCTCTCTGTCTCTCTTCCTACCATTCGTCACACTCTCGCATACATCATCCGCTCATTCCATTCGCGCCCATTACAAAATCTATAACAAGATTTAAATTTATATTGTTTTTCGCGAATATCTACGTTCCTATTGGTTGGACGATATATATGCATAGGATCGAAATTATAGATTGATAAATTCTCTACAACACTCATTCTTGGTATTTTTTTCTTGTGGGCAACGGTTTTCAAAATAACACGCTGTAAAAACTTGTTTTCGGAAGAATGATGTACGCGGCTTGGTTCGAAAACTTAAAATTTTGTCGCGTGTTATTTTGAAAACCGTTACTTGCAGGAAAAAAATACCAAGAATGATTGTTGTAGAGAATTTATCAATCTATAATTTCGATCCTGTGCATACATATCGTCCGACGAATAGAAACTTAGATATTTGCGAAAAACAATTAAAATTGAAGTCTTCAGAACTTTTCTCTCGTCCCATGAAAGTTCACAAAAATTTAACACAGTCATTATTTAACCAAAATCTACTCACTAAATCTAGTCGCTAAATTTTAGATTTTTCGTAATTTTAAAACTGTTACCGGTAAAACCTCCTTAATGATACGTATCGTACGATTGCCACTCGGAAGTTCGAATTTAATTGTTTCGATATTATGTACGATACGGACGCGGACGTGGGGGGAGGGAATTAATAGATAACGTCGTTGCATTACCGTCGATTGGTCGCAACACGGTTGACACGTCGAAAATATTACTATCGAAAGGATAAAACTTGCGATAACATCGACAAAATTGAATGCGAAATTTCGCGCGGAAGGACGGCGGCGCGGCGCGGATGAGATAAAAAAAGGAGGTGCATGCAGCGGGTTATTCGTTTCGTTGTGTCACGGCTAGTAACCCCGCGGTACGTGTATTTTTTACTGATAGTAAACCTAGATTAAAGCCAAGTCTCCGGCAGAGCAGTTCGTGTTTGCCGAGGTTTCGAATCCGCGTGTTTTAAGCTCGATTTTAAATGGCGAAAGCGGGCGGTTTCGACGTATGGCGGTCTCTTTTTCGGCGTATAATCATTGTTAATGACTCGCGCGGCGGTGTTTGCGCAGACGGGACACATGAAAGTGGTGATACCGCCGGATATCATCGATTTGGACGGGTCCGCCGACCTGACGGCCGAGGAGAATAGTGATTTGCGACTGAGGTGTCGTGCCACGGGAACGCCGCAGCCAGTGATCACCTGGAAACGGGAAGATGGACGGAATATTACTCTGCGAACCGAGCACGGCGCCCAACGAGGTAACAGTTTTCAAATATTATCACTGTTAACAGTTTGATCGACTAACTAAAATTAGTTCGCCCGATCCACGTCTCAAGCAGGTCGCCGATACCTATTTAACGTCACTGATAATGTGATATAGGGTTTGATGAAATTTGATTTCGTTCTAACGGCGTCCCAGCGTAAATACACTTCGATCGGGAGTGTTAGCTCGCTAGATGAAGAATTATTCCCCCGGCGGCGGCGGCGGCGGCGGCGGTGTAAGAAAAATTACGCGTTGACGACGCAACGTGATCCGAGGAGCACGTTTCGTGCACGCAACCAGCGACGTGCCGCTCGTTGAACGTATCAACGTAAAAGCGTGAACGGTCCATCGCGTCCCGTAGAAAATCAGCCAGCCGATTAGCCTTTCTAACAGTGAGTGATGGATGTTGACTTTACATATATTTCCTCTTCGCCGACCCCATCGATTCGCATACCCGATTGCAATATTCGCTGTGTACACTGCGCCGCGAAAGTGTCTACCACTCAGGAATCTATATACCGTGCCAGCCGATTCCGACGGTCTTCCCCAAAACGTATCGCGGGGGAGTACTCTCGTTGTTTCGGATCCCTTAATGAGCTCAACCGTACCGCCGCCGTCGTTCCCCATGGATTCGCCGAACACCGCAATAAAACCGATATACGGTATATTAAAACGGAATACGATTAAACGGCGTTCGACGACGAGCCACGGATACCGCGGACTACGTACTATCGGGCAAAAAAGCTTCTCCAAGTCGTTGCATTAACAACGACGTTATAACGAAAAGTTTAATACATAGGTACTCGAAATCTATGCAAATCTGACTGGAAGTCAGTCAGTGTTTCCACTGGAATATTTTCGGCCACAGCCGTTCCGAGAAAGAACTTTGACGCCGGCGTTCGCGTAGGCCAACTCGATTACGAGCCTGGCATCATAAAATTATCATTTAAAGTTTAAAGGAAGATAACAGAGAGCGGGGACTCCGATCGCGGAAGTCGAATTATATTTTCGGCCGAAATTCTGCTAATTTATAGACGTGAATCTTAGTATTGATTCCCGAACGAGATTAGTAATGTAAAATAGAAATATCGATGCGGGGTCTGCGGGGAGCGCGGCGAAAATCGTCCAGATGGGAGTAAAATTACCGGGCGAACGGGGGCCAGTAAAAGCGGGATAGAAATATGAATATATAGTGGGTAAAATTCCGACGCGAGCGTTTCAAGTGACCCGTTGAAAATGGTTCACGCAGTAAAGTCGTACGAAGGGGAGGAGCTCCGGCTGACGGGTATACTGCGCCAGGAGATGGGCTCTTATCTCTGCATCGCGTCGAACGGCGTGCCGCCGACGGTCAGCAAACGATATTACGTGAACGTGCGATGTAAGTGAACCGGCGCCCGTTTAATTCACGGGCCCCGACCCCGTACTCGTCCAACAAACTTCCAATGATTAATTATAGTTTTCTCCCTGACGCAGTTAAACCGCTGATTAAAGTCCCGAACCAATTAGTCGCGGCACCCGTCGACAGTGACGTTGTTCTTCACTGTTACGTCGAGTCTTGGCCGAAGGCGCTGAATACCTGGTACAGAAACAATGGTAAGGACATGGATAATATTGTATACGTTTATATTTCCCCTCCGCTGACAAACGCGTATATCTGTACGTCCGGATCTGTATAACGGGCCGCGGCTCGGACTTTGAGCAACATAAAACCAGCAATAGCGCGAGCCGCGTTTAAACGAATATATACATATATATATACATATATATATATACCGAACGATTGCAGGTTTCAAATTATTACCGGACGAGAAACACGATTTAACAGAGACGTCGTTGAGCGATTACGCGTATCAGTTGAACCTGACCATCAGGAGACTGAACAGGGACGACTTCGGCAGCTATACCTGCGCGGCGGAAAATCTGCTCGGTAAAGCTGAAGGAACGATAAGACTACAAGGTACCGAGCTCGACTTACTTCCGACTAATTTCTATATAGTATACAGTCAGTAGATAGTACAGACCCGCGGAAGCAGTGTTCGCGATTTGTATCGTTTTACGCGGCCCCGCCCGGTAGATTCGCCCCACGCGGGAACCAATTATATTCGCTGATATATATTTCCCGTATATAATTCGATATCCGTTAACGTTTCCCGCGACCTGGTATAGGAGTCGAAAGGGTAAAAGCTTGGTAAGCTCAATTTTCGGACTGCGAACCGCGCGCACGGCTATATGTATCTCTTTTCAATCTAATAATAGCGGTAACGTCCATCAGATCCGGCGAGTGAAACGGCTTCCACGGTATGGTTTCAGAGTTGCATTTAATAAGGACTACCTCAGAGCCTGCCCGGCACCACACGGAGTACGTCAACATCAACAGGTACAACCCGGCGAAGCCGAAGGGGAAGCTGTACTTCGAGTGGGGCGACGGGTCGCTGTCG
>SMSR01008445.1:6188-18620 GCA_019453355.1 Ceratina japonica
AGCTATTTACAATACGAGACAAGTCGCACGTAAACAAATGTATATAGCGAACGAAATCTACAGGAGAATGTTCGTAATAATTATTTTAATTGAATTAATATTCTTAAGCTATTTACAATACGAGCGAGACAAGTCACACGTAAACAAATGTATATAGCGAACGAAACTTCAGGAGAATATTCGTAATAATTAGTTTTTAATTGAATTAAGATTGCTTAGGACGCGGAAACTTCCATGATATTAGCGAAGAGACGTGAGATAAGTGGAAAGTAGTACACCGTGAGTAATTGGATCCCTCCCAAGACAATATTGATAATTTGGTCGTAAATCTCGTCGGCTTATCAGTCATCCTCGAAATTTAACGTGTACCTTATCTTCGCGAGCAAATATCCCCGACGTACTCCCTCGAGATAACACCTTTGTTGGTGGCCAGCTCTTTGAATAAGCGTCAACGGTGATCCTCTGATTTTTCCGAGTAGGAAACAAAGCGAAGAATTCACGCCAACAAATATTAATGGGAGTCACTGTACGTGTTTGATTCATACGACAAGAATGTGATTCGTTTAACTACATTATTTCGTAACTATTTAGCTGTTGGCAGAACAGATGCCTTTCGTTGAATCGAGACGTCGGAATATCGCGTACCCCGCGCGAAACACCCTCCTCGGGAGCTAAGCGTTCTATTGTATTTTCAGGGTATCAAGGGATTCTACAAAGGCATTGTGGCCTCCTACATAGGGATAAGCGAGACTGTGATACATTTCGTGATCTACGAGGCGGTGAAAGCGTATATAGCAACGTGCAGGTCCATCGGCGGCGACGATCGGAAAACGTTGCGCGATTTCTTAGAGTTCATGGCGGCCGGTTCGTTCTCGAAAACGATCGCCTCCACCATCGCTTACCCCCATGGTAAGATCGCCCGTGCCACGCGACACCCTCAACCCTTCTCCTCCTCTCTTGTCATACAAAGTCGAAGATGCACGCCGCGACGACAAACCGTCATCTCCAGAAGTTCCCTCAATTCTATCAATACAAACTACATATAATAAGAAATAGAATATCTGTTTAGTTTTCGTGTGAGCACCTTTGCAATTCATCTTTCTATCGATTAATCTTCATCCTGGGCTCTCCAAGATTAGCTGCCTGATGTCTAATATTAGAAGCTGTCGAATACGATCTCGATGTTGCAGAGGTGGCAAGGACGCGGCTGAGAGAAGAGGGCAACAAGTACCTGACGTTCACGCAGACCCTGAGGACCGTCTACTCGGAGGAAGGCCCTTACGGACTGTACCGCGGCTTCGGCACTCACTTGATCCGACAGATACCGAACACGGCGATAATAATGGCGACGTACGAGGCGGTGGTGTACCTGCTGAGCAGGCACTTCCATCAGCGATCGTTGGCGGTGACGAACGGCAACGGGTCTCAATTCTACACGGAGGCGAAGGGAAAAAGAGAGCTTGCCTAGGATTTGCTTTCGGCCCCTGAGTAAAGGGGCCGACGACTCGCTCGCCGCGGGTCCCGAGGAAGAGTGAGGGGGAAGAAAGAGAACGAAGAGCAACAACGGCGGGGGGGAGAGAACAGCAAGAAGACACACCGTCCAGGGTTGCACGCACGCGTTTTCCGTGTTCTGGGCCACGACGTTCGGGCCGGAAGGTAGCAATCTCTAGGTATCACAGCCGTGTTTTCCACACTGCTGTGTCTCCTCTGTTGAGAGTAGCAAAAAGTAGCCCTTCCTCCTTTCAGGTAGCGTACAACTACCGTACGCGAGAGGAACTCACGAGCCTAAACTCAGTCTCTCTGTGTACTCTCGACGCACGCATGGAGCCCCGGGGATCGTGGAATCTGGACTTAAATCGGTTACGTAGGCTCGCAAACGCGCCCGGGAACACAAGGTTCTGTTACTTCTCGTTCCTCGTGTTAACTTGTTAACTGACTCGCGCGTTTACTGTGGCAAGTTCCTCCTGGGTTAAACGGCAACTCGTTCCTGCTTCCGACAATTGAAATTACGGAGTAACTGAGTCGTCGTCTGTCCCAGTTAACAGGTTAACGAAACCATTGAGGTGCCAAGGAGATTCTGTACACCAATCCCGGTCGTATCCGACGCCCCCGAACACACAAGAACGATCGAAACTCTCTGTTTAATTTAATACCGCTGCTTGTCGAGATCGGAATTCGTGGTTCTTGTGGTTCACGCGTTGGACACGACCTATGCCCCTCCTGAAATAATCTCGAGATGAGTTCCATTGAGTCAGATTGTTTCCGGAGACGGGTATTATCGATTAACTGTGGATATAAAAAAATTTCTCTGGTCGACAGTGACATTATTTGATAATGGAGATATTCTGCTATTGCTTCTATTTGAAATAAAAACGAGCAACTTCACTGACACGAGGTCGTAAGAAAATTTGTTAGCTTAGAGAGAGATATTGTTCTTACTATCGAGTTTTGCATGACATAGATCGTTCCGTTGTTTTTTTCGAAACTCTCCGATCGCCGCGAGGTCTAATTTTCTTTCTAGACTCATGGAAGAGGGGTTCCGTTGCCAGTCGTAAATCGACTTTTTTGCAAGCGAGGCTCGTGAAACGACAGGAAGGAAAATCATCGCATCGATCGATGCTGTAAAAAAATCGTAGGAGTGTAGGATCGTGTATATAATTAAACGGATCGCGTTCAATATTATTCTATACCATATATATATATGTACATATATATATACGTAAATCAGTAGGATTTTGCGAAGGCGTTTGTATACTATTATTTTCGTCGAGTGCGTTAACGCGTCCAATCGAAAGCGGGAAAAAGTTTTCCTTTTTTTTTCCTTCCTTTTGCAACGTTCAGGGAGAGAAACGTTTATACATAGTTATTGCCATCCCCTATACGATATCTATATATATGCACTTAGAGAGAGTTACGATATATAAAAGTGCGTTGTTATTAAGAGTGGTAATTCGTTGCAGAAATGAAAATGTTAAAGATAAGTTATAGATATATATTATATATATTATATACATTGATGTACGCGAGGGAGGATTAATGATGTTTTGTTACTGACTGAGAGATAATATACTAGCGTTTGTAAGTTCGATTACGTTTGCGGCGGCGACTGACGTCCCCGTAGGGGAAGAATCGGATACGTAGCTTTTTGATTTTTATACCCGTCTCGACGTTCACTCGCGGACATATTTACGTTCGTTACGATTCGCTCAGGTTTTCTGGAAACTAGTCTGAAAAACGTTCATCTTAAGTCCGTCTTTTGCATCGCGCGCGCCCGTCGGATCGAGTTGAGCACGGAGGAATTGGCACACAGGGGAGAATAGGTTTTATACGAACTTTGCTTCCGTTTGATTTTCGTTGCGTAAAGGGGGAGAAGCTGTGATTTTTAATTTAGATCGTATCATCGGCAATGGTCGTCTCGACGAGAGACGCTAAATCCTTTTGGCAGGCACCCGGAACCTTCGAGCACGAAACGAAATCGGTTTCGAGCTCGTTTAGTCTCGTCGAAGGGGAGACTGAATTACCTTCTATATTGTACTTAGCCATCAGTCCGGAGAAGAATTTTTGGCAACGAGAGGAAGCCGATGTACGACTGTTGAGACACGATATGTATATATATATATATACTTGTGTATATATACGCATCGATCAATAAAATCAACGAAGAATATTTTTGTATCCTTGGGTTTATATACTTTCGAGACTTAACAATAGATCTTCCTAACTTGGTTACTAACTTAGAATTAATTGACCTCAGCTCTCTTCACCCTTTCACGCCGCCGCCGCGCCTTCCTTTCATGTGACCTCCTCCGGAGTTACACGCCGAGCAAGTACACGACACCGGCACCACTACTTGTTTCTTGAACGTTTTGTAGTCGTCGCACGTCAACTCGATTATCAGACCTTTGTGCCCCGTCGGTTGACAGCATCGACAGTCCACGACCGGGCTCCAGTTTTCTGAAATAATTCAATCAACCCCGTTCATCACCTGTTTCAATGTTTGTTTAAATTTTGTATGAATTTGATAGCTTAGGAGGCTACGCTCACCTATGTCGAAGTACGAGGTAGAATTGCAGTTGCCGTTGCACTCCGTGACTCCTTCGACCGGATCCAAGTTCTTGCAAAGCCCGTGCGCCCTGTGCCTGATACTGAACATACCGATCGTCTCCTGCGGTTCCAACACGTCCGCGGCGCAGGAATCAATCATTTTGTTGTCCGACGTCGGCTTGCACATCTTGCAGCAATTCTGTACATATATCGAGCTCTCCGGACAGTTGCTCACGTCCGGACAGACCATGGAGCTGTTGGTAACAGCTAATTGTTCTCCGGAGATCTCCATGCAAGAGAAGACGGTGCAGTTGTCGTCGGAGTACCAAGTGGACCCAGGCTCGAACAGTCGTCCGTCGATGACGCAATGCGTTTGCTTGCACTTGCCGCAGCACTCGCCCTGCTTCTCTTCGTAAACCCAACCGGTCGGACATTCTTTGTTACATTTTTCTACCTGATAAATCGTCGGAGAGTAATTCTCTAGGACGCAGACCTCAGTCACGCATTTATCGTCCAAATGCTTCCATTTCTCTCCAGGTTTGTACACCGTGCCGTTGTAGCGGCAGCCAGTGCGTACGAGTTCCGGGCAGCATTTGCCTGGAACGTAGCGTTTCTCTATCTGAACCTTGCCCTCCTCCGACGGATCTATCTCTGGACATTCCTCAGTGCGAGTTTCCACGTGGACGGTACCGTTGCCTGAGGTGCACGTGTACTTGGTGCAGAAGTCCCACGAGAACCAGTCCTCTCCCACGTTCTTCACCTGGTCGTCCACCACGCAAGCCGTTGGCACGCATCGTCCGCAGCAATTAACGCTCTTATTCTCCGCTGGCTGGTATTCGAACCCGGGATCGCAGACGGTGCGGCACTCCTGCACTTTCGCCCGCTTCTCGACGCCGTCACTGTCTCTCAAACACTCCATTAGATTGCAGCTGTCCTCAGAATTTGGTTGCCAAGTATCGCCGACCTGGTATACTTTCTCCCCGTCCTTGCAGGCAGTCCTCTCGAAGCTCGGACAACACTTGTCTTCGAAAACGACCTCTTCCACGACGAAGTCCGATGAATCCGGATGATCCACCGCTTTGAGGCATTCCGTCGTGAAGCATTTAGCCTGAGGACCTTTCTCCGACGGCTCGCATATACAAGACGTACATTTTCCGTCCGTCCACTGCTCGCCGAGCTTCTTGGCCACCACGTGCTCCATCATTTCTAACTTGTTCTCCGATTCCATGTTGTACAGACACAAGTCCTTGGGAGGGCCGCACTCGTAACTGGTGCAGCAGGCTCCCTTCTTAACGTCGGACTTTAATTCATAGTAATCCGGACAGGACGGTGCCGAGGGGCACGTTTGGGGGTCGCAGATGGTCAACAGCTTAGGACAGCAACCGGAGGTATTTGTTACCGTCACGAAACCCGGTTCCAGTTGTTCAACCTGCATGTCGACGTAGTTCACCATGATGGGACACTCCGATTGCGGCACGCACTCGCAAATGTACTTCTTGCAGCCTTCAGAATCGGTGGACAGTTTCATTGTTTGCCCGTAGCCGCACTCCGGCATCTGAGGCTCTTCGCAGAACGGCTTAACAGTGGTGAAAGTCTTCGGTGTGCAAATGTATTTCGTGCAACACTCTTCTTCCGTCCCGTTCACAGCCACGGGGATCATGTTCTCTTCGCAGACGGTGTCCTTGGCCGGGCACTCGGTTCTCTCGCAGTTGACGACCTTGTTGTTGCAACTGCACTTGGTGCAAACGTCGGGGGACCACGTGTCGCCCTCGACGTGGCCTTCCTCGTCGCAGACGAAGCATTTCTCCTTCGGTATGCAAGTGTCGTTGTGAAGAACAAAGTTCTCCGGACAGAAACAGCCTTCCTCCTGGATGTCGCAAGATATGTCTCGGACTTCGTTGAGGGAATCGCAGGTCTCTTTGCAAACGGATCCGCACGGTTGATAGACTAGATCTAAAGAAAGTAATGATTCATGATGATGAATAATGAAATAATGATGATATACTACGAAACTTTTAATTCAACGATAGGTACTTACGTGGAGGGCAAGTGTAAGGGCACATCTCGGGGGTTCGCCAAGTTAAACACATTCCCATTTGTCCGCATTTCCTTGAGTAAGCTTCGAAGCTGTCGCAGGGACCTCCTCCCGAGCACATACTGTCCTGACAGCACATCAGATACGGCATCGGGTCGACGAGATTGTGGCACATGCCGAACTCCGACGTGTCCATCAGTTTCCTGCAGGGATCTTGATCCGCAGGTGGGAGAATGCATTTGCTTTCATTCTTGACGACGCAACCCGTCGTGTCTATTTCAACGTCATTTATCGGTTCCGTGACCAACCAGCTGGTACCAAAATCTTGCGTGTCGCTCGTGATCTGCTCAAAGATTTCAATCGATTAATACCAGACACGTTAATAAGATTTTACGAATTATTATACTAAAGTAAGATCCTTACTTCTCCGTCTTTCTGCATCTTCATATCGTCCTCGGAATCTCCGTTACAATTGCCGCAGAGACCTTCCATGGCTCCTCCGAAGATGTGCGACGGGACCGTGAGACTGAACGCGAAATTCGGCTGATGACTGACGATTCCCAATTGAATAGAAGGTATCAGGAAACGGAGCTTCTCTGCAGTTTGCTCCACGTTCATCCAAGACGTTTTGTACGGATACTCCTTCACTTTCAACCCGTCTACTTCCAATTCGAACAGATGACCAGGCGCAACTTCCCTGATTATAACCACGTGTCCTTGATAGAGCACCACGATCGCCTCCGTACACGTTCCCGTCTCACAAATCTTGTTCGACACCAAAACCTGATACCCGTACTCTTCCTTCTCCTTCACGGCTCTCGATAAGACGTAAGTGCAATTCCCGTCGAATTTCACGTTCTTCCTATCGAAGCTGATGAACTTCGAGTTGCCCATCCATTCGCAGAGGCAGTCCTTGCACTGTGCGGGTGGCACGCATTGATTCCCATCTCGGACAGTTCCTTCAGGACAGAAACACCCGGAGAAACAGACTCCTTGCATCACCGGGCATGGATCTATCTGCTGCAGATTGTCACAGCTTGTCTCACACTTGTTCCTGCAGCGAAATCACTTCATGAGTCTCGTTTCCTCGTTAAACCGTTCGTTAAGAAATACCTGAAGCAGTCTTTGTGAACGAGCGGCGGCTCGCAATTGGCCGGACAGTCGTGAGTGCTCCTCCAGCTGGACAGATCGACGTTGAAATCGCTGGCTTGGCACTCCGTCACGAAGCTAGTCAGCAAACGGCAACGACAGTCGTCGGACGTGCGATTACTGCGAAGACAATTGCACATGCTCTCCATGCAGCCTGAAACGAATCTGTCCAAGTCCACCACGTTCGAACACACAGACAGCGACGGGTCCTTCACGGCGTTGCAGATCTTCCAGCTCTCCGTTTGCAGATCGTACGGGCAAATCTATGTTAAAAATGAAGAGATATAAATGTAATTTCAAGAATTACGTCGATGAGCTTTAAATATGTAGATTGTCGGACCTGTGGGTCGCATTCCGGGACTCCTTCCATGGCCCAGCTGTCGCCAAAGTCTTCCGTACTCTGAGCCTGATTCCCATCCGGCAGTTGTCTGTCGTTCACCGAACGTCCGTCGAAATATCCGCAGAGACCGTCGACCTGGCGAGCCAGTTTCGTCGACACGCCGATCTTTACGTTGGTGTTCGAGTCCCAGATCACCCAGAACCCGTAATAATTCGACAACAGGTACATAACGTCTCCTATAATCGATATTTTAAACATGGGCAGGTTGTCAGCGATCCTGGCTATCTGGTTTCGCGTGAAGCTGTACTCGTTGATGTCCACGTGCATGTCGGGGTACAGGACGATCACGTTCGGGTCCAGGGTCACCGCCAGCACTCTTATACACTGACCGGAATGCGAATTACACTGCTTCTCCACTGCAAACGTATTGTCTCAGTGAAAACGATCAATCATTGGGAATTAATTTTACTTACGCGTTATGTACCACTTGTTAGAGTACATGTCTCTCGCTAAGATGTGGTTACAAATATCGTATTTGTACTCCAGCTTGTCGAACGTAGTGAACGTCCTTCCAGTTATGTTGCAAACTGCTTCCGGCGGCGGAGGCGGTTTGCAACTGTACTTGGGACACTTTTGCAGTTTGTACATGCTCATCTTCTCGTAGACCACTGTGTAACTGGGCGGGCAAGACACCTCCGGGCATTTTTGACTCTTATCTTTGTTCAAAATTGGCGGTGGTTTGATCGGCACGCAGCTGAATTGCTCGCACTCCGCCTCGTTGTTAAATACCTCGAACACTTGAGTCTTTCCTTGACGCATGGATTTCCTGTCCAGAGATTCTCATTAATTGAAATTCAGATTAATACAAGTAGGATTGTTAAATTACATACCTCAATCCCTTTCGTCTGGACGAAGTCTTACGCAGAGACTTTTCCTTTGTACGAAGTCTAGTATAGTGTGCCTTCTGAGTTAGTTTCGGTACTATTTTATAACCCGGTGGGCAGATGGGGTCCTGACACACGATTGGAGCTAAAACGATGTTCAATTATAAACTGACCTACACCATTAATTCTTTTACTTGACTACCTAGTGTTGTCGTGGGAGTTGTGACGTCCACTTGGACGGTAGTGACCTTCGCGGGTTCGGTCACTGTCGTCGCACAATCTTTCTCATCGTCAGGACAATCCTCGACTCCGTTGCACCACAAATTCTCGTCGATGCAGACGTTGCTGGTCGGACACCGACGCGTACCAGCAGGACAAGGTTTGCAGACGCAGTTGCATAGTTCGTTCACCACTGGCCTCAGTTCTGGATCCTCGCAGGGTTCGCATTTCTTTGCTTGACACATAGGAACGCCGTTCAGAGTGCACACACACTCCTCGCATTTGTCGTTCAGGTATATCGCGCCCACGTCGTAGCTGTAATTAGTTAGAAATTCTTAAATCCTTAGTCGAAAAATCATTTATAGTTTTATATTCATGGTAAAGTGTAACGAGTGCTTACGTGACGTGTCCAACCACGCAAGGGCATTCTTGTTTAAGAACGCAGGAATTTCCATTCCACCAGAGATTGTCCGTGCAGTCGCACTTTGTCTGATCTTCACTGTTCTTCCCCTTGCACACGTTGCACTGTTCAGTACTCTTTACAGTTGTGGGAGTCGTCTCTGGCCGCTCAGTGGTCGGTTTAGTAACAGGAGCTACGTAGGTCATTCAGTACGAATTACAAGAAATTAATATTTTTACTAAATGAAATTAACTTAATGAAAATATGAATAAAATGATATTAATAAAATATACTTACGGTACGGTAAGAAACAGCCGAGGACCTCGAGTTTCAAGCTTATCTGTTCGTGCCAGCTGATCGGTTGCACCTTCAGATACCTAGCATTCAAAGGTCTTTGGAAGTAATTCTTCTTCACCGAGTCAGAGTCGGAATTAGCCGAGAACTCTCTCTCCAGACCGTTGTCATCCAGCACAGGATTCCACTGAACGTCGTCCATGCTGTAAAACACTTTGTACGCTCTGGTCCAGGAGCCTTCGCCACCTTTGGTAGCGATTCCTGTTAAATTACGCGGCTCCAAGAAGTCGATCTTGACGAACTGATGCGGGTTGTTCAGTTCAGGGTGCCAGACACCCGGCGAAGACAATTGCAAGTTTGTCAGTACATCAGTGGAAGACGAGGAAACGGAAATTTGTTCAGGATAGATCAGACCGTTGTCCAGTCCCATAGGTTCGTCGCACATAGGGATCACGATCTCCGTGGTCGTCGGCACCTTCTGCGTGGTCGTAGGTAACAGCTTCTGACAGCCAAGCAGTTCTATCTTCATGGCAATATCATTCTGCCAAGTTAACGGGTTGACTCTCACAACCTTGGCTTCAATAGGTACGAAGAACTTTTCTTCAACAGGTACGAAGCCTTTCACAGGTCCTTTAAAAACTCGCGGTGCTTTTCCTTCGTCCAGGATGTAAGAGAACGAGTGGCCATCGTCTGAGAATAATACTTTGTAACTGGTCACGAGCTTGTCCTTAGCGCCTTGCACGACGATTCCGTAAATTGGCTCTGGCTTCTCAAACTTGACGTCTATCCATTGATCAGCAGACGGTATTTCCGGCTCCCAGAATTTATTCTCTTTATTAAACGCTATGTTCTCTGGTTGGAAACCAGGAGCTCTGCTGGTGCTAGCATTGAACGAGACTCGAGGTCCCAAGTACTGTATCAGAGGAATGAAAAAGTTGGAGACGCACTCAGCTGGAGGACTCACAGTGCTCGGTATTAGGATAGTGTAATCCTGAGTCGTAGAAAGAGTAGGTTCCACAGATGGTAGAGTGGTCCCTTGGTCAGGTCTGCACGAACTTCCATCGCAAGTGTACAAATTATTAATACACTGACAAAGAACGCAGTCAGATTCCTTGAAGACAGCACCGGGAATGATTTGCTGGCCCTGATAGGTCGCGCAAGGGCAGTCTGCCTGGTCGACGCAGGTCGTCGCGTCCCTCCAGAATTCATTCGGCTTGCACGGTTCCTTATTCAACGGAACGCATCCAGGTATGCAACCGCTGTTCCAGCCGCATCTACCTTCTTGCTCCAAAGTATATTTATAATAATCGCAAGCCTTGTTGCAGTTAATCGCGCACTCGCTCCACGTTTCACCTTCCTTGCAAACCTTCGTCGTTGTCACGTTCTTCTCCCATATGGTGGTAGTGCTACTGTTGGAATCAGTATTTTCCTTGATCCACACGGTTGTACTTGGTGTAGTACGTTCTTGCGAACATTCCGGCCTGATTTTCAACACGTTCGCTGGCCAGTCGCAGGTTTGCGACACATTATTGTAAAACATGTGCATACCGCAGCTCTTCATAACGAATTCGTTGCCGTTGACGCCGGGCACGCATTGATAGAACAGGTGGCAGTCGTTCGAGTGCGGTGCATTAGGACTCTCCACTCTACATCCTTCTTCCACTCTACTGTCTATTGACAACACAAACGATTATCACAATTAAAAGTTTCACGACATTGAACAATTGTTTTAGAACATTAATGGCTTACCTGGATTACATTTGCACAAGACGCTGATTTCAAAGTCGACGCAAGGCAGATTAGGCTGAGACTGACAAATGAGGCCACGTTCCAAACTGCATTCCACGTCCAGACCCGTTTCCTTCGCCGTCACGTGGCCGTCTACAGACCTGCATCTTATATCGCTCATGAACATCGTATCGCAAACGGGAGATCCTTTGATATTTCCCAGGACTAAAGTCGTCGGCAGTGGCTCGACATCTCTCAATTTCTTTCCCTTGATAGCCGGGTCTTGATTTATCCAGGCGGTCCAGCCGTCCACACACTTCAGCGGCTGCTCGTTCGAAGCAGTACTCTTAGTACTTTCCGTAGTGCTAGTAGTGCACGGTTCTCCTTTGCAGACTACTTTTCCACGACTGCAGAAGCAGCTCTGGCAGTAGTCGGTCTGCTTCACTCTGTCCCCTTCGTAGTAAATCACGCCGTCCAGTTCCGTGCAAGGCGTCTTGCAAGACTCCCTGGGAACGCACTGCGTGTAATTATCGTTGATGTACACTTGATTGTCGGGGCAAGACTTCACGGAGCAACCCTCGACGCAAGTATCTTCGGAGCATCGGTGAGATTTGTCCTTCAAGATCATCAGATTGTCGCACGTTTCTCGAGGACAACTGGGAACGCAGGGCGAATATGAGCTGCAGCTCTCGTCGCATTGTATGGGACAGAGTTCCTGGCTACGCCACTTGATCGGAATCCCCTTCGCGTTGCACTCTTGGGCGTACGCGGCTAACGCGGTGCACAAGCATTCGCAGTCGCCTCCTGCAATATTTAGAATTACACAGATATAAGTAAAGAATATAAGTACAGAATATAAGTACATAAAGTTAAGAACAGATATGAGAGATTTTATTAATTGAAATGGTACCCGAATCGCAGCCGCAAGTATCGAAGATGCAATTGCGTAGATAGCTCTCCACTTCGACTTCGGAGTGGCAAGGATGGAAGACCGACGACTTCAAAATGCCACACTTTTGCACGGCCCAAAGGTTCCTCTCCGGGTGCTGCTCGCACGGATCCTTGACGTCCTTCGGCTCCGGACAGAACTCGTTCTTCTTCCAGGAGTCGCCGAAGAGATTTGCCGACACTTCGGAAATGCCACCTGAGGGTGTTTTAAAGTCGTCCTCGCTGTTGTCGTTGTAATCCCCGCAGAGTCCCTTCGTGCGGGCCTTCCATTTAGGGTCGAGCCTCACGTACACTCTCGTCCCTATAAAAGTGACAGGAAGAATTATTATCAATGGCAAACAAAGCGTTTATGATTAAAGAATTAATTATAGATATAAATACCTCTGTCCCA